>RDPX01000031.1:2076741-2103234 GCA_003991215.1 Morbakka virulenta
AGAGAAGCAGAGTTTCTCAAGTATTTCAGCTCAGAGCGAGGATTTGTTTTTTGCAATGACGTACTAGGTCTATTAATTCACCTTGGTCTCGAAGAGTATAATACAAGTGACTGGCGATTGTTTATTGACAGTTCAAAACATAGTCTAAAATGTGTTCTACTCCATAACACAAACAAGTATGGAGCTGTTCCTCTTGGTCACTCAATCTTGCTTAAAGAGACGTATGAGAGTATGAAGACAGTAATGGAGCTTCTCAACTATCAACGTCATGAATGGATCATATGCCTTGACCAAAAAATGGTAAACCTACTTCTCGGCCAACAAAGGGGATTCACCAAATACCCCTGTTTTCTTTGCATGTGGGACAGTAGAGATAGAAGAAAACATTGGTCAAAAAAAGACTGGTCAGAGCGCAAAATGTTGACGAGTGGTGATCTAAATGTTGTGAACTAGCCGATCGTATCCAGAGAGAAGATAACTTTTCCACCATTACACATTAAGCTAGGAATCATGAAGCAATTTGTTAGATCTGTCGACGAGGATAGCCCCTGCTTCAATCACATAAGAAAAGTACTTCCAGTAGTAAGCTACGAAAAGGTTCGAGCAGGAATATTTAATGGACCTGAAATTTGCCAGTTGATTCGCGATGGAAGTATGATAGGAAAAATGAATGCCACAGAGAAAGAAGCCTGGATTGCATTCAAGGATGTTGTGTCGAAATTCTTAGGAAATAAAAGGGATGAAGACTACAAGAACATTGTTTCAAGACTGCTTAAATCCTTCGAGAAGCAGGGATGTAATATGAGTATAAAGCTACACTTCCTATTTAGTCATCTCGATCAGTTTCCAGAAAATCTGGGTGATGTGAGCGATGAGCAAGGAGAGAGATTTCACCAAGACCTTCGTGATATTGAGGAGAGATATCAAGAACGATAAGACTCGCACATGCTAGCAGATTACTGTTGGAGCATCAAAAGGGACCTCCCTCAGAAAAAACTCGAAAGAGCTATAAGTGACGTTTCTTACCAGCATAGAGTGTAATTTATACTACTTTCTTGTGCCATGACACTGACGTTGATTTGAACAAATTCATGACTAGGTTTTTTTTCCAATTTTCATAATTTATCTCTTAAATAGATGAGCGTTTGTTTTGCTGTAATTCTGTTTTTGCACACTAAGAGCTATATTGTTTTGAAAACTTTTGTTGCTGAATTTTCATGAAAAATCACATTTTTCCTGTCTGGTGGTATGTTGTACAGCAAAATCTGGATGTATAGTGCAAAATGTAAGGCTATATTTGGAGTCAGCGCATCAGATTTAGTCAATAAATGTGTAAATATCTCATTACTTAAGATCTTTGTTCCCCAGTGTTATTACATCTCTAGATTTAATTATCTTTTTACTTTTTATCTAAAAACAATATAATATATATATATATATATATATATGCATACATATTATAGTAAAAATTTACAAAATATTTGGAACTATTGAAAAAGTTTTCTTGCACGTACTTATGCCTTTCTAGATGAACTACAGAGACTTGCCTCACTTTAATTATGATGGCGTTAGATTAATTGCTTAATTTTTTTTGCATGGCTGCAATTGGTCAATACTTCTTTGTATTTGTTTAAAAAAATACCTCTGTCCACGTACAAAATTGTCATATTTTCTGCAAAAGATGAATTGCATACTTTCACGCTGCTCTAATGTGCACTTTTATGCTTCATGATAGTCCATTTTATAAAAAATTAATTTTCCTTCTTCTTTTAAATGCCAAGCGTATCTGGATAAAAAATTTGGTATGCGAGTAATTTCAGCTATTCAAAGACTGTTTGCGATTACCGTCAAGTGTTCTGGACCAATACTTTGTCACAATGATCTGTGTTTTACCTTGCATCCCGTTAGATGATGCCACTGTGTTATAAACAATGTTTGAATGAAGACATTTAACCTTCAATATACAGTTCTTTGTTGTTGGGACAAGTACGTGTCATGTTTGGCTGTGTCACATTAGGTCTAAAAATGTTTTCATTGTGACGCTTAATAACGGACTGCATATTATTAATACTACTTTAACTGAAAATCTTGCGTAAGGCATGGTTGTGGAAAAAGTTGCAGCTCAGAAAAACCGAAGAATTAATCTGTAATTAATGAATTAATTAATTAATTAATCTGTTGTACAAAAAATAGATACGATCCAGGGCCAAAATGAAAACTTTCATGAATAAAGAATGCTGGTGTGAGGGCAGAATAAAGATTTGGATTTTCAAAAAGACTTTACAGGTTTATTGATTTAAACTCGCTTCTTTCAGTTGTTTTTGTGCACTATTTTGGGTGGTTTTGGGCGTTTATTGTGAATCGTATTTTAAAATTGGTAAACTCTGGTAGTAGTTTTCTTTTTACTGAAATGAAAAGCCTCTCCGCTGCTCCATGTTTGACAGTTGTTCTAGCAATGCTGTTTCTAATAACATGACGTCATTCTATATGGGTTTTAGTCCCACCATCAAAAACAATTCCACGAGCTGCCCCTAAATTTTGATATAATTCAAAATGAAAGCAGCCAATATGATTTCCTCTGTTTGAAGCCTCATTAAAGGTAATCAAAAAAATTAGGTGTTATTAATATTCTCAAGGAACTACTAATTAACAACTATATCATGACTTCTGCATATCTATATCTATATCTATATCTATATCTATATCTATATCTATATCTATATCTATATCTATATCTATATCTATATCTATATCTATATCTATATCTATATCTATATCTATATCTATATCTATATCTATATCTATATCTATATCTATATCTATATCTATATCTATATCTATATCTATATCTATATCTATATCTATATTTAGATCTAGCAACAGTTTAATATAAAAGTAATTGGAAAGGAGTGGCAAAAATGATTAATACAAATCTCTGCCGCTATAAGAATATTTGAGTTTTTCCAACTTGGTTCTGAAACTAATGGAAACAATTTTTCACTCAGAATCAAATTAAAAGTCTTTGCCAATAGTTTTTAATGTCATCCCTCACAAAGTTACATTATCTACACAATTAAAAAATTGAAAACTCAAAACTCGAATTCAAATGATTGGAACGACGTATCCCATAGAATTAAAATATGCCCATGTATAAAGTATCAAACTAAAATTCAAATTGTTACGATAGGCTGAAAGCAATTTAAAGTAAAAGCTCTAGACACGAAAAGACAGTTCAAGTACGATTACAATAAAAGAATGTCGGCCAGATTCTGAACATTTACGTAATATTTTTTTGCTTAACCTTTTTGGCATCATATAAAATAGGCTTGTTTGCCAAAACCCCAGGTTCAACGTTCAAAAAAGCCTAGCTTGTCGGATGTTTTTTAGTTCTTGCCAAGGATTTCATTTTTCTGGGTTTTTGAGGTGAATGGGTTTGCTTCCTGGCGTTGTTTCAAACACATGTACGTGCAAAATGTTTGAAGTTGAATTCAATATAAGCTTTCAAACTTTAGTCCAAATATAAATTTTCATACTGCTAATGAACATAACTTTGGTGATGTAAACATTAAAACTGCATAATGGGATTTACTGTAGAAAATTGCTCGAAGGTGTAAAGATACACTTTTCAGTCCTTTTTAATAGTCAGATGCCTTATGAATGTTTTAGCTTCGCATCATCATAAAATCAAAATCACAATCGCCGGTACTTACAAAATATGCCGCTACTTCCGCTTGTTGTTTTTAAGTGGGAAAGGGGAGCAAAATTACAGAAATTTCAAAGTTTTCTTTAAATTAAAATAAAATTTTTGTGTTTTGTACAGATCTTTCAAAAGTGTTAAATTCCGTTTGTTAATTCAGCATCAATTGCACCGAGCTTTCTTCTTTGAAATGTGTTAATAATAAAACCGGTTTTCATGGTATGTAAAATCTTTGACTGACTTTCCACGACATTGAATTTCAGGAGAGAATCTCCTGTTTCACAGGTAACTGGAAGTTGTCTCTCAAATTTACTGTCATTTTAAAAAGAGGATTTTTGTTGTTCCCCAGTTGTGGATCGTGTTAAGTGCACCGAACTAGCGTACAGCTAGTTTAATGAGGTGTTTATCTTAAATATGGCCATTAAATATTTTCCCGCATTGCTTTAACCAAATCTTTCCCGGGTAAGCTAGAAGAAATATACTTAATTATATTCTCATACACCTCTTTCTCAAAAAAGAGGTGTATGATATTTTTTTATGTAACGCACTTTTGTACTTGATACAAAAGCGCATTTTTTTCACACTGCCCAAATATTCTTTATTCTATGTTTTAACTTTCATCAAATAGGATCAAACTTTAAAGTTAAAAAGAAAAAATTAAAACATTTTTGTGAATATTTGCATACCTTTGCTCAGCCTGACAACTCCATGTTATTCGTACATTTTTCTCCATTACTGAAATGCGCAGGTAGCAGACACGTTCTGTCTCTGAATGAAAAAACTTATTTAGTATTGAACCTAAAGAAATTACATTAGCTACAAGGAAGTGTTAGTATTATGTACTCCTTTGGAGATAAAACAAGTGAGAGAAAAAGCTGTGGTTAAAAAGAAAAATAAATGAAACGATGTTTGCTGACGAAATAATAGAAGCAGAGGAAGTACCACCAACCCTAGACGGTGAAATAGAACACGCTATGAAGAATTGCAAGGCGCTAGAAGAGGACCAAGTGGTAATCGAAATGCTGAAAACAGGAGGAGGGATTGTAATAAGAAAGATAAAAGAACTTTTGAACAGAGTGATACGAAAAAAGTGCTAAAAAAGTGGAAGAATGCCACCACCACGTTGATTTTCAAGAAGGGTGACAAGAAAGATTCTGCAAACTACATACCAATCAACTTGCCCTTCCATATCTACCAGCTGTTTATGAAGCTACGAAAAATCAGAGAAGCACCAGCTTTCAGAACAGATCATCTATTGCAAAGGTCACTCCACCATTGGTTGCCTACATTTTTTTACGCAAATACTGGAAAAGACTAATGACTACAGAATACTACTCTACATGGCCTTGGTAGACTATGAAAAAACATTTGATTCCATCCAACATCAGGCAGTGCTCGAAGCTCTAGGACGGCACCGAGTTCAGAGGAAATACACCAGCATTTTAAAGTAAATCTACAAAGAAGGCACATCACAAATTAGAACAGAACCACTAAGTAGAAAGATTAACATGATGAAAAGAGTTCGGCAAGATGATAAAGTATCACCCGTTATGTTTACATCAGCAAAAGAAGAAATCTTTTAGAGAACGAACATTAAAATCGGCATCAACATCAATGTAGAGAGACTAAATAACTTACGATTTGCTGATGACATTATCTTGTTTGAGCAGATGGCATAAGATCTGAAGAATCTGATAGAAAATCTGAATAGAGAAGGAAATAAAGACGGTATGATGATGAATAAAAAGAAATCCAAGATCATGTGCAATAAAGTGACAAAGAGAATATATAAACAAGGGTTGTCCATTGATGGAGAACATCTGAAAGAGGTTGACCAGTACAACTAATTAGGAAAACTACTAACACTAGGGAATGAGACACACAAGGAGATCCATCAAAAATAGTATCGGGATTAAATGGTTTTGGCCAGTACAGCACTCACCTAAAGGACAAAAGGATGTCTATGTGTCTAAAGAAGAAGATCATGACCATGGTCATACTACAAGCAATAATCTATGGAGCTAAAACGTGGTCACTGACAGAACATCAGACGCACAAGCTCTCAGTGGGCCAGAAAAGCATGGAAAGAGCAATGTTGAACATCACTTGGAAAGACAAAATCATAAATGAGGTTATGAGATCAAGAACTTAAGTGGAAGACATCATTAAGGAAACCAATGTATAAAACGTCAGTGGCCACAGCATCTCGCCCTTATGGAAAATAACAGATGGGCCAACAAAACAACTGAATAGAGAGGGAAGCAGAGCAAAAGGAAGACGAAAGAAAATGTGGATATGCAGAGAGGTCAAGATCAGAAGGCGAGGAGGAGATTGTGGAGATTACTCGCCAGCAGAAGCACGAAATGTAAGAAGATGATCATGGTGATTATGAATCTCAAACTATGATCCAAATTTAACTCAACACCGATTTTTCATTGCTTGAAGAAACACTTTTGTGCAGATACATTTTTGTGAATATTTTCATACCTTTGCTCAACCTGACAACTCCATGCTATTCGTACATTTTTCTCCATTACTGAAATGCGCATGAAGCTGACACGCTGTCTCTGAATGAAAAATCTTATTTAGCATTGAACCTAAAGAAATTACATTAGCTACAAGGAAGTGTCAGTATTATGTACTCCTTTGGAGATAAAACAAGTGAGAGAAAAAGCTGTGGTTAAAAAGAAAAATTAATGAAACAATGTTGATTGACGAAGTAATAGTCAGAAAATTAAGAAGAAAATACAGATTTGCTGCAATTGCACGGTATTACCTAAACCTTATACATTCTCTTTGTCAACATTTCCTTGTGCAACTATGAGTGTAGCAGGCACTAAATGAGGTTATAGCGGAAGAACGTCGCAAGTAAAATACGAAACCGCAATGGATCTTACAAGAAGTGCAAAATCAGACGTTGCAAGAAAATCTAATGTCTAGAAAATTGCTATGTTCAATTGGCAGTAAAATAATTGCTGTTTTCAAGGATAGAGGAAACACAAAAAAGAATCAGAGAGGTGACATATGAAAATGTGAATATTTGGTGCAACATGTGGGTACTTGTACAAAAGTTGAAGAACGTTCCAATAAGTGGCCAGATAACGATGGGAATAGCCACTGATGTAGGACAGTTATCATGTCGTGAGTCGTAAGCTTTTTCTGAGATATGTTTTGGGAAAAACTAATAATAGTAATAATAAAAAAAAAATCCTAGAAGTCGTTTTCCTGAAAGAGTGTAATATACATTGATGTAATTGCTGTGCTGTGGGGAATTTATGGTTTCTTTCATTTTTCTTGTTGGTGTATTTATATGTATGAAATAAATACTTCAGTAGCCTAACGATGGAAAAAGTATATCTGGAAACAAGGAAAGCTTTCAGTTATTATTGGAAGATTCAGAATGTAATAAAAATTTTGGTAATATTGAGTTTAAGTAAATATGAGGTTTAAATATGCTTGCAACTTCTAACATAATTACTCTGAGCTTAGGAAATACTCAATTTTATTTTGTGTTATTTTTTAGACTGTTTTACGTCAAATTTACCAAGTAAGAATCATTGAGTGGGTTATCATATTGGCAATACGAATTTTATATACTTGCTCATTAGTAATACAAAAGCTCGCGATTGGTGAGTCGAAGAAACTAAAATGCTTCAAAGGTATGGCAAGTTTTCCATGCCGTTTTATGACACAAACTTTGAAATGTCACGGAACTTGGACAAATGCCTTGCTGTAATTAATGGATTAAGAAACTTTGAGTTAAAAAATAGTAAAATTGCTCTCACAGTAGACATTTTTTTGTATATTGAAAAAGCGAAGGTTTAAGGACTGTGTAGCTGATGTATTTTTCACCACTAATCCCCTCATACACACACACATGCAGGGTCTAAGGATCTCCTTGTCACATTTTGCATTAGAAATTATTGTATTGGCTAGATATTTGATATGATCACATTGTTTAATCTTTTTCGGTCCAAGGTTGATCTTTATGATTTGATTGTCTCTCTTTTTCTACTATCATGGATTCCGTTTTCTTCCTGTTTAGTTTGAGCCCATACTTAAGACTTCGGTTATTTACTAGTGTAACTACTAGATTCTGCAGTTTATCTTTTGAGTCAACAACGATAACTGTGGCGTCAGCATATCTAATAAAATGTTGTTTACGTTTGGTCCATCAGCCAAAATACCAGGCTTACTGTCTGCAGTATTCTTTGGCTGTATAAGTTAAAAAGATCTGGTAAATACACACAAGCTTGGCTGATTTCTCCCTGTATTGGTACATGTTCAGTAGATTTTTTCTTTTCTTTTTACTGCTGCATTTTGTTCCCAGTATAAGCTTTGAATCACTCAAAAGTCTTTTCCGTCTATATCTACTTCTTGTAGCATTTCCAATAACTTGTCTTGCTGTACCAAAAGCAGAAATAATTTTTTCTTGTTTTTCTGTGGCTTGTCCACATATCACTTGTAGTGAAAAAATAGCATTCCTTGTTCTACAGTGGTCCATAAAGCAGTATTGTTCTTTACCTCTTCATGTGTGAGTCTTCTTTCTAGACCTCATCATTATTATTCCCAAGAGTATCTTATGGCTTATCAGATGGATTTTTCATTGCAGTTAACATTCGACAGTTCCAGGTTTCTTTAGGAGTGTGACAAATATTGATTTACGTAGATCATCTCGAATTTGGCCAATATGATAGATTTGTATTGTTACAGATACTAAGAAATCTTCTAAAGTGTCGATTATCTCTATGACAATGCTGTTTGTACCTGGTGCTTCTCGTTTTTTGATTTTGTGTATTGCTTAGTTAACTTCATATATTACTAGTTTTGGATTTCTTTTATCATAAATCTTGTATATATTCTGATCTTTATCTTTTTCTATTATTACATCTCCATTCTTAGCCGTTATGCATCCATTGGAAGAACATATTATTTTGTTACGGACTCCTCTTACTTTTATATGATAGTTGTCATGGAATTGATTCTATTTTCAATTTCTTTCTACATTTATTGTTTAATCAATATTTTTGTCCAGTTAGCATTTACTATGAAAATATATTGTTTGGAGACTCGTATTCTAATTCTCTTCATTTTCCGACGTTTTTAGATCGGTTGTAGTGTTTCTTTTGTTATACGCTTGATTTTTGGCTTTATTGTTGTAGCTGGAGACAGTTCTCAGCTGAATTGACCATCGCTTCTTTAAAAGCATACATTTGCATTTTGTCTTGAATGAATCGATCTATTTATTGTTGACGGACTGGTTTTTTGTACTTTTTTCTGGTTTGTAAATCTTGTTCAGAAAGATTACTTCAGATTTTGAATCGCGTTTGATCTGTTTGACGTTTCTTCAGTTTGACACCAACATCAGCAATAAGTGGTACATGGTCCCTCCTTAGATTTATTTTGCATGACTTGATGCAATTCCTAAACCTTCTGTTAGTGTAAATATAGTCAGTCTATTTTTTTGGTGTGTTTTTTTGTTCTTTCTCCTGGGCTGAGCGATGCACACTTTTTCAGAGGTAAAAGTAGGCAGTAAAAGAGAACGGTAATTCAGCTGAAATCCTTCAGCTACTTATTCTGTTTTATGAAAATGACAATGAAATAAGAGAAATAGAGATGATGATAGATTTAAGTTCAGAGAAGGCAATTTCTAAGAAAAAAAGAGCTGTATCAATTTCTTTTAAAAGTTCTTAAGGAGTGAGGACATTTTATACTATATTATTGCATTTCATAAACAGACACAATTGATTTAGAAAAACATTTTCGTTAAGGTAATATTGATGAAGAGCAAAACCTTCATTAAATAGTTGATGCTGCACTGTTTTAAAGATAAAAATAATTTACTTCAAGATGTTAACCAAGCCTCTCAACTCGTGCCGTTATTTTTTGATACAAGAAAGAGCATATATTTTCATTGAAATTTTTATTTGAACTAAATCCATCAACAAAGTTTATTTCAACAAAGTTTATCAACCCTATTTAATTCATGTAATCCATCAATACTGTTAACTTAATATCAAACTGAGAATTGTGGAAGAGAGCAAAATAAGAGAACTTATATTTCGTATTAGATTACTTTTCTTTAGTGTCCAATATTCTATTTACCAATGCAATTATAATAATAGAAAATTCATCAATAACAATTTACAAATAATAATGACATCATACTATTTATTATACAATGACAGGCTACTTAACATACGCGGACAAAATTGAACTCTTATTTATGTGAAATATTTTTAACAGTCTTTAGAAAGCAGAGTTGTAGCATGCATTTATCGAATATAGTTACTTACTTGTACATTGTAACTGAATTTATTTTTTGTCTCAAGTAAAAGATGTTAGACATAGGTAGAAGGGTAAAAGCTACACACTTATTTTTCTAGCCATGTACAGTTTAATCCAGGCAAATATTTTTAAGTGCTTTGTTTTATGTTGTAAAAAGTTGGAAATTACTAGCAACTTACTCCCATAAATATGGGAGTATGTGCCCTTCAACCAAGACAGTGCTTTATCTTAGAAATCTGCAATGGCAATGGTTCCTATTCACCGTTGTGGGTTCAAACACATTCTGTATCCATTTAAATGAGCTTGACGTTTTTTCTATTTATCTAAAAAACTCGTATAAAACGCTAATATTATGTGTTCTGCTAATTGGAAAACAGCAATTCAACACTTTTAACAAATATTAACTTTTCTTTTCCGTTCTTTATTTTCATACATTTATTTAATAATAGATAGATCATAGAAAAACGTACTCCAAAAAGCCTAGACAACTCTTTCTTTGCTTTGCGTACAGTTAAATTTTGTGTGTTTTTCTAAATCTTCAGTCATCTTACCATGAAACGAGTTCCCTATTAGCTTGTAAGTATCACCCAGTTGTTTTGTACCCAAATATTTATCATTTAATATTTTAATAATGCTTTGTAAATCTTGATTTTTTTGATAATTTCGGTTATGTTAGAATTTTCTCTTAATATTTTTATTGTCTTTTTAACAAGGGATTTATCGTTATCATTAAAAGCTTTTTGTAGAGTTGCAGCAATTCTTTCCATGTCACCATCAAGTCGTACATTACTGACTTTTACGAAAAAACATTCAAAAGCCTTGCTGCTGTGTATTTTATATATTTGTAAACAGCCGTCACTTCAACATCATGGTTTAAGTACCATGTTAACATTGGAGTGTATAACAATGTTTTAGAGGCTTTTATCACACCCAATAATTTTCTACTTCCATTTTGTAGTTTTTCGGCCAGTAGGTTTTAATATTTTTTCATATTAGGGTCGTTATGTTATGGTACAAATGGTGGTGAATGAGCTTAATTGATATTTTGTGAATCCAGTTATGGTTGTCATGTCTAGTGACCTAATACCGCTTTGCTAATCTTCCTACAGACGAAAGAAGGCCCAGAACATGTACGTCCCCTCTTGTAAAGTTTAGCATAACACCGCAAGCCCAACCCAGCACCTTCCAGTAGTGCAAAATGTTACTGATTTCCGAGAGGAAGTCAAACTGAGCCACGGTAGACTCGGAGCAACTGGTGACCTAAGACATGCAGTGCGCATGGTCTACAGGCTTGTGGGCACACCTTGGCGATAACCAACCTCAGCCCCAGACATGGGTTAAATATCAACCCTCCGTCTGGTCTTCAAGTTTATCTTTGCTTTCTGTGATTGACCACGTTGTTCTACCAGGCAGTTCCCAGCCTGGATAAAGGAGGAAGATTGCAACAGGAAGGGTATCTGGCGTAAAACTCTGCCCCAAAACTTATGACAGAAAACGATATTTCAGAACCGGCTTTGGCGTTCCCCTCGAGCAACGTGCAAGAACATTGCAGTACATTTGTGAGAAAAAGGAGACAGCTACAATGTCACGAGCGGGTACGGCTAAAGAAGATAGCTTGGAGACGAGGACGGAGAATGAAAAAGAAAAAAAAACGAGGTCCATCCGAATAGCCACACTGAACTTTGAGGGTATGACAGTTAGGGGACTGAAAATAGCAGACTTGACGGAAAGACGAAAATCAGCAATTGGTGTGTCCTGGAGACGAAATGGAAGGGTAGCAAGACTAGAGAAATTGGAAATATATTGAAATTGTTGATACTGATACCCATTTTTAAGAACAAAGCATGTATCATGAATGTAGCTATCACAGAGGTAACAAGCTCATGTGCCACAGTATGAAACTATATGAAAGAGTGCAAGAAAACCGACTAAGGAATATTGTGATGATCGATGAAGAGCAGTTTGGTTTCATGAAACCGAAATCAACAACAGATGCCATGTTTGCCCTGAGACAGCTACACGGGAAAAACAGAGAAAAGGCTTATGATGGGGTACCTACAGAGGAGCTCTACTTGTGCATGCGAGACAAGGGAGAACCCGAAAACTACATCAAAATAGTGAAATATATGTACCAACAATGTGAGAACGTTTTGAAATGTGCCGTCGGTACTAGTAAAGCATTCAATGTAAATGTGGATGTATATCAAGGATCACTACTTAGCCCATTCCTGTTTGCCATCATCTTTGACAGCAGAAATCAGAAAGGAAGGCCCGTGGCAAATAATGTTCGCCGATGATGTGGTACTCTATACAACGGAAAAAAGCGAGATAGCAAAAGACCTGGAACATTAGAGAATAGTTCTGGAGAGGAATGGAATGAAGGTATCACGATCAAAGACCGATTACATGTGTTTGCATAGTACAAGATTGGGAAGTATCACGATGCATGCAATTGACAGAGATACCACTGGTAACGGAATTTATGTACTTGAGAAGCACATTACAGGGCGATGGTGGAGTGAGTACAGAGATTACTAGAAGAATCCAAGGTGGTTGTAACAACTGGAAAAATTACGACTGGTGTCCTTTGCGATAAAAGAATTGCACCAAAGGTTAATGGTAAAATAATTAATATGGTAGTACTACAAGTAATGCTATATGGACTGAAAACTCTGCCACTCACCGTGTGGGACAGTGTCAGGAGATGAAAATCTGAAGATGGACATGTGGACATACGTAACGAGATCACTTGAGGAATAATAACATTAGAGAGAGGATGGATGTTGAGAACATCACAGAGATGCAGAAGAGCAAGATTGAGATGGTTCGGGTATGTTAAAAGGCAGGAAAAGAACTATGTCTCAAGGAGAATAGTGGAGATGGGACCACTAGGTAGGAGAAGAATAGGACGCCCCAAGCTAAGGTTGATGGAATACATCCGAAAGGACATAAATGGAGTTAGAACAGAAGAGGGTGACGTCCGGATAGAACATCGTGGAAAGAATTGACTGCCGTAGCGACCCTACGCAGAAAGTGGGATAAAGCTAGAACAAGAAAGGAAGGGTTGTAATGTTTTTTATTTCTACGTATTATTCTTTACCGCAAGACGTTTCTTGCCCTTAACACTATAGATACAAGCTGTTTGCATCAAACTCGACTACAGAGTGACATGCTTTGGGGTCTTCATATTCATGTGGTCTTACTTTACTCACACCCTTTTTAGCATATCGGCTAAGCACAATTTTAGGACCACCAACCGTACTCATTTTTAATAAATTATATGGCTTATTCTTTGGACAGATAGTCCATCCTTGTGTTCTTACATTCTTTATAAGCATAATTACAAACATTAGCACACTTTTGAATACAGGGTTGTCCGGGAGACTATAAATAGTGGTCATCCTTAACCTTCATCTCTTACACTATGTTCAACACATACATCATCGAGATGTCTGGAATAGAGACAGCATCTTGCAACATATCCAATATGTCTGGGTAGTATTATTCTCTAGCTTTCTCTGAAGCTTCAACAAAATGAATGACGTCAACCAAATTATATTATGGTAACCAATCCTTTATTGTAACACATCAATGCTTAAAAATATATTGTCTTGAAGTTTTCATATTCTTTAGGGGCTACAATTATTTTCCTCGCAAGGCTTGAGTAAAAACCTTACTCAATAGGTCCAGCATGGGACAATATTTCATAGCTATCCATCCATTCATACCGAAACACAAACTTTTCAATCGCAAAACCATTTGTTTTACACAACCCATCTGAAAAAAGCCCTGCAGCTAGATAGTTTTTTTACATAGGAAAACCTGAAAATACTGACAGGAGAAGAGTCGAAGGGCGCGTCACTGGCGCCCAAACACTAGTTGCTTCGGGGAGATGGACCTTGTCAGCCTGGGAAGGCAGTTCGTCTAGGGGAAGGAAAACCCTGATTTCAAACCTCTACTACCTTGCGGCTATACCCAACCTTGGGAAAGGCTTCAGGATTAAATCTTGAGAGAGAAATCTGATGTTGCCTTACAGTATATACCCACCAGGTAAAGGCTAGGTTTACAGCTTAAATCTGTGGTTAGGGTCAGCACGGGCATGCAGCTATAAAGCCAAAATGCCTAACAAATATGATGCGGATTAACTGTAAAATAGACATACCGGATCGATCAAGGCCCGGGTTACCAACGACAGCCATACCCAATGTTCAGCAGATTGGATATGGAAAACAGACTACTGCTGTAAGAAAGAGGACAAAAAAGGAGGAAAAAGAGTGAGAAAGAAAAGGTAGAAATGGAAGCCGCTTGAGAAAATGATCACTGCAGGGCACTTAATGTAGGAACCCTCGCAGGAAAAGGTAGGGAAGTGGTTGACTTGATGGAGAGAAGGAGAATTGACATTCTATACATACAGGAAACAAAGTGGAAAGGAAGTAAAGCAAGAGAATTAGGCAAAGGGTACACGCTGTTCTACCATGGGACTGAAAATAGCGTAGGCAGTATCCAAAAGGAAGAGTACACCTCCAGTGTACTAGACCTACAGAGAATGTCTGACCGAGACATGAGCTTAAAATTGGATGTTAGTGGAGTCCTGATAAATATTGTTAGTGCCTATTGCCACAGTGCAGGAGCGAAGTAGAGTAAAAAGAGACGTTCTGGAGGGAGTTGGATATCATAGTAATCAGAATACAACATGGAGAGAAAATTATTTTTGGTTAAAACCTGGACGGCCATGCGGGAGAAAGAAATGTAGGAGATAAACAAGTGCCTAGGAGGTACAGAAATGGAAGCAGGAATAGTTGTGGGCAAAAAATCATTGACTTTGCAAAGAGTATTCTTTGTGCACTCTTAAACACATACTTTAGAAAGAGGTTGGAGCAGACAGTAATATACAGGAGTGGTGGAAAAGCCACGCAGATTAACTATATCTTATTTAGAAGGAGAGATTTAAAAGAAGTAGTTGATTGCAAAGTTCTTGGAAGAGAATGTGTTGCTCCTCTACACAAAGTTGTAATTTTCAAACTCAATATCGAAATAAAGAAGCATAAAAAGGTGATCAGGGCAACGAAAATTAAATGGTGGAAATTAAAAGAGGGAGAGTGCCAGAGAATGCTAAATCGGGAACAACAGGAAATTATAAACTTGGAAGGGAATATCTTGGAGCACTGGCGAGAGATAACAGACAAAATAAGAGAGTCAGCACAAACGGCTCTAGGTGTGACATTAGAACATCACCAAAGGAGCAAAGAGACCTGGTAGTTGAATGAACCGGCTCAAGGCAGTATAAAATGAAAGAAACAGGCGAAGAAGAGATTTGATCAAACTGGGGATGAACAAGACAAGCAGGAGTACATTACCGCTAAAAGAGAGACAAAACGTAGAGTAGCTGAAGCAAGAAATCAGGCTTAAGATAGGCTTTATCACCGACGAAACTCAAAAGAAGGCGAAAAAGAGCTGTTCAGAATTGCCAAACAAAAGAACCGTTCAGGAGAATATATCCAGCATGTAAAGGTGATCCCAGATGAAAATGGACAATTGTTAACAATTAAGGAAGATGTTTTCAAGAGGTGGAAGGAGTATTTTCAAGGATTATTAAATTTGGAAAACCCAAGAGAACATAGCACGATTGAAACAGACTGGAAGCAAGAGGTTGTAAATAGGATTGAAAAGAAATAAATAAAAGAAGCTATGAAGAAAATGAAGAATGGAAAAGCAGTCGGAGCAGATAATATCCAAATAAAAGCTTGGCGTTGCTTGGGAGAACCAGGTTCTAGGTTTGAAGTTACTAACACTGCTATTTAGTGAAGTACTTGATGTGAAAGAGATCCCGGAGGAGTGGCAGAAGAGTGTGTTGATACCAGTTTATAAGATAAAAAATGATGCACGACAATGTGGGAACTACAGGGGAATCAAACTAATGTGCCACACTATGAAGTTGTAGGAGAGAGTGATGGACAAAAGACTAAGGTCAGAATTTGAAATCAGCAAACAACAGTCGGCTTTTATCTCAGGACGCAGTACCACAGATGCACTGTTTGATTTAAGAATCCTGCACGAGAAACGAGATCACCAACAAAAACTACACAAGGTATTTATGGATCTAGAGAAAGCATATGACCGAGTACCCAGAGAGAAGATATGTTGTTGTATGAGGATGTCATTAATCACAGAGAACTAATGGCACAAGATATGTACAAGGACAGCAAGACCTGTGTTCGAAGTGCTACAGGAAGTACAGATTCCTTCGAAGTAAAGGTAGGCCTGCACCAGGACTCGGCTTTAAGCTCTTTCCTGTTTGCGGTGGTACTGGATAGACTCATAGATGATGTAAGAAGAGATGCTCTTCAAAATATTATGTTTGCAGGTGATATTGTACTGTGTGGTGAGAAAAGACAAGAAGTTGAATTACAGCTGGAGATGTAGTGTTATGTCTTGGAGAGGCGAGGAATGAAATTAAGCCGGACAAAAACAGAGCACCTAGCTTTCAACAGAAGCTAGAACGATAGAGTACAACTGGAAACGGTGGAAATCCCTAAAGTGAGCCAATTTAAGTACCTGGGATTCTACAAGCAAACGAAAACTATGATAGATAGGTAAAGAGAAGAGGACAGGCCGGTTAGGATAGTTGGAGGAACTTAGTTGAAGTACCTTTCGATAGGAAAATATCACCACGGACGGAGGAAAAGGTTTACAAGACGATAGTGCGGCCAGCTTTATTATATGGTCTGGAAACTGTTGCTACCACCAAGCGACAAGAAGGGGATCTAGGAGTGGCTAAAATACGCATGATAAGGTGGTCACTAGGTGTGACGCTACCAGAAAAAATTCCTAACGACCACATTCGAGAAACATCCCATATCAGGAGACTTAGAGACAAGATGAGAGATTCAAGACTTCGCTGGTATGGACAAATAGCAAGGCCTGATTCAGGTTATGTAGGAAGGAGGTTGCTAAGTTATGAAGTACCCGGCAGAAGGCAAAGAGGGAGGCCAAGGAAATGCTAGAAAGACGTGATTGACAGAGATATGGAGGCTGTTGGCGCGAGAGATGCTGATGTGACAAACAGAATAGGCTGGAGACGCCTGATCCACTGTGGCGACCCCTAACGAGATATAGCTAAAAGATAAAGAAAAAGAAGAAGAACTCTCGGTCATAAGTTTTACTAAGTGTTCTTTAATCATGCTGATATCATATTTGCCACCGTTAAAACACAAAACAGACACTTGTCTAACCCATTTTGTCCACTCTTCCTTGAAGTTTTTTGAAGCTTTCTTCATTTACATGCTCCAAACGTATTCTCTGATAGCCTCACTGCGTAGTTTCAAGTTTACTGTAAAATCTTTAATGTGCTTCTGCAAGTTAGAACTTTTAATAAAAATAGGGTTTTTTTATAGTTGTCATAAACGTTGCAGGAACATGGGAGGTGCAAATGTAAAGTCTACCCTCTGAGCGGCTTTGAATTTTTTCAACAACGCTTCAAAGTCATTCAGAAATATTCATGATACGTTTTAATTTTTCACCTTTGTAAATCAACTTGATTTTTCCTCCTGAATAAAGATGTTTTTTAGTTTTTTAGATGCTTTGAATTTTTTCAACAACGCTTCAAAGTCATTCAGAAATATTCATGATACGTTTTAATTTTTCACCTTTGTAAATCAACTTGATTTTTCCTCCTGAATAAAGATGTTTTTTAGTTAAGTATTTGCTACAATTATCATGTCTGTTAAACTTTTGTTGACAACCTTGACATTCCCAAGGACTCGGTCAATATCTCAAAATCTTTGATGGAGAAACAATGTCCTTCATACAATCCAATGCCTACACTTGGTCCACAAGACCTTTCAAAATGGTTTTTACTAAACACTAACTTTCAAGTTTTCTGGTTAACTGCCTCTGTAATCAAATGTTTATGTATACCCTTTTAGCAATGCCCTGAAAATCAATCAATTTAGTACCCCGTACATCTTCAACCTTTAAAGTACATCGCAGGACCATCGTAAAAATTTCTTACCAATCTTAGAGCTTCTTTTGTCGTATCTTTAGTGGGTCTTTCGTCACCTCTTTGATATTTTTTTGAAAATAGTCAAGTATCGTCAAGCGTTCGTTATCGTTTTTATCATCAATAGCGCGAATGCATTTCTTAATTCGCAACCAATTCTAGAGGCTACTTTTCATGTATAAATCTAATTTGGACTTTGGTGAATTCAACTCGTCCTTAGTAAACACCAGAGTTTGAGACTATGTGATAGGGGTAAATAGGCTTTACTTCATAGGCCCGAATCTTCTAATTCTAATTTTCTACCTTCACACTCGTTGCTGTTTTTTTCAGTCTCTTCCAACCCTGTGTTGGTTTCATCATTGGTAAGGCCTTTTCATAGCCAACAATTTCACCATGACTTCTATTTATTTCAGTTGTGAAACCGTAAGCAATCTGAAAACACATTTCTATATCCTGTTTGATTTTTTTGAAAATCCTTGTAGACAAATCATGGTTAAGCTGACCTGTATCCTCATTACAATTCACTAAAAGATGGCCTTCAACCACTTTAGTTTGGTCTGCTTTTTCAGGGTTGTTTTACAGATTTTCCCACATCAAATATATCTTTTTAGGTTTTGGTAAGGGCTTACTAGTCCACTTTATCAGTTCATCTAAATTTCATTTTGATAAAATCTTTGGTGCCCAAGACTTTACTTCCATCCCAGTCAAATGTTTCACCTTTTGTACTTTTATACCTCAGGTTTTAGATATGTATTGATAGAACCCTTGAGTTTGAACTCAGACGGAACAGGTTGCTTTAGGCCTTGATATAATCCGTCTTTCTGCAGCAGTTCTTTATCGTTCACCTCTCGCTGTTGTTTCTCTCTCTTTCTCTCGTAACTCAGCCTTTCTGAGTCTTGTATGTTCTTTTAACCCTTTCAATCTTCTTTAGCGGAGTCGTTTCAGTTCTTTCACAGATTTTTGTTGTAATCACGCATCTTTTTATTAGCGAAAGTAAATACCTTAAGTCACTTTTTTTGTTTTATAGCCAGTGGGCGGTTAAAAATCACTTGCAATTATGTTTTTTTTCTCTTCGCTGGTGTCACTCTTATATTTCCTACAATAGAATCTTTTTGCTAACCATTTCACTCTGTATCTTTACATCGCTTTTTGTATATCCTTATTAAAAACATGACTCGGATCAACATTGTTTTTTTGTAAAATATCAATAATAATTTATCCCCGATTCATTTTGTGACAACACCTGAAAGCAAGACGACGGGCTACAAGAATCATATCTAAACGTGTCATTTTCTTATATTCAAGAGATATGTCATATATATAGACATATATATATTGTTTATATATAATTATAATATATATTGTTTATATATATAATTATAATATATATTATTTTCTAAAATCGTTTTCAATCTAGTACAATGCCAGAGCCACTCCCTTTTAAACCCTTTGACAACCATAAGGAATTGGGCAATGCAAAATAAACCATCTTCGGGTTTTTTGGGCAATTTCTAATGCTTACTTAAAATAACTTGATCCCTTTTACTACACATACATGGTTACCGAGATAAAGAGCGGGACACCAGTGTCCCTGTGATAGACAAGGGATACCGGCCAGTAAAAATTGATAAATGATTCCATATAAATTCCTTTTAAGACATATAAATATTGCCTTACACCCTTCACACTTATGGTTAGGGACAATGGTGTCCCTGTGGTAGGAAGAGGATACTGTTGCTTATGGTTTCCAATATTATGACATTAATAAATTAGCAAAAGTTGAAATTACATGGAAGCTAACAGAAAAATGTTCAAGCAATGTTTGCATTTTCTTACTGCTCACGTAATATTTACATCATAACTGCCTGCTTTCATAAGTTTTATAGTCGTTCATCCTAACTGAATTTTCTTTGGCAACTTCAGGGTAGGGTCAGGAAATGAATAAACTAATATCATTTTGCATCAAAGGTTTATCGAAATATTACAACAGAACCAATACAATCAATACAATCAACGGCAATACCAATATTATAAGCAGCACTTGAAAACTGTCATACGATATGAAACTTACAAACACAGTTTCGTTCTTTTGTCATACAAAGCGCGACGCCACAATCTTCACACCTTGCAAAGGTCCTCGAATTTTTTCCCTCGTCGGCTCAGTACCGACACCAAAGACGTGTGTTTCAAAACTCAGGATGGTGCTGGAGTGCTGTTGCAGGCATTGCCAAAGCAGCTGAACGTCGTGGTCTTGATGCTTGGCAGTTTCTACTGAATCTACTGCTCAAAAACTGGGCGACAACAAATTGAAATTTTTACAATGTAAGTTGACACGGACTCGACATATTGAACACAGTAAAGCTGTTGACGCAAGCAATATCCATCATGTGGAAAAATAAGCGCAAGTAATAACGCACCTTTGATTTCCGATCAAGACGGTACGCAGCAACTCGCTGGCCTGAAAGACATTTCCCATTTCTCTATTGTATTCTTTTACCATTTCCGGATAGGAAACATAATCTTAAAAGCTGAACCGTTTTGCCTCCTCTGTACACTTGATTCAATATCACTTCCTTCAAGGTTGAAACCACATAATAGAACACCTCTATTATCGAACCATTTACAAACGGCCACTTTGTTAGAAAACTGAAAATACCTATCACCACGATTTATGTCATAGTCAGTGGGCATATTAGGTATATACGTCCGGTTGGATCTGTGCCTACATCATAAATGCCGTTTTCAAATAACTTCTTTATCAAGATCGAACTGTTAAAGAAGTTATCAAAGAAAACAGTGTAATAAGTCCCTTTAAGGCCTTTGAACAGTTCCAATACCACACTCTAGCCGATTCCCAGTTCTGTAGCATCCTTCTTCCAAATGAACTCGATTAGATATCCTGTCACACTATCACATCTACACCACCACTTGAAGCCTCACTTGATAGGCTTGCTCTTGATGTAATGCTTCATTGAATTTTTACCCTTTAACTTTGTCATGTGTTCATCAACACACTGTCCCGCCGAGTCAGAAGCAGCTTCTTTGAAGGCATTGTTTAGTAATTCAATATTTGGGGATACCTTGTAACCTTTATCAGTTTTATCAGCTGTGTCATTGTTTATAAGGTGTAGATTTTGCAGAATATCCTGAAAGCGTTTGCGAGGCATGTCATGCTTTATTCCTTCGTTTCCAACAAAACAAATGCGCTGCCAATACATGGCAATGAATGGCAACTTATTTACAGACATAATGTATATGATTTCAAGGAAAGCCATCACTTCTTTTGAATCAGTCAAGAATTTCTTCCATCTTGTGCAGCATATAACGTAGACTGCTCCACAAGAGGATTTACTAAATTCTTCAGGTTTACCACGTTGGAAAAAACATCAAATACTGT
Organism: Morbakka virulenta; assembly: GCA_003991215.1. Classification (NCBI taxonomy): domain Eukaryota; kingdom Metazoa; phylum Cnidaria; class Cubozoa; order Carybdeida; family Carukiidae; genus Morbakka; species Morbakka virulenta. The sequence continues at coordinate 2,098,123 of RDPX01000031.1, forward strand.
TGCATTTTCAAAGACCCCTAGCGAAACAGCCATTTTATGGCTTGAATGCCATCTTTAACTTTTTCGGACGGAGGTTCGTCAATTTTGCCATGGCTGCCAGCAGTGATGTGTACATGGGCACATGGAGTGGTGAGTTTATGTGGATCGTTCTCACGTTTTCCACGTAGTCGTTTAGCTGAAACAAATTCTGTGTAAGAATCCTCCAACAAATTGTCCACATCATCCTCTAAGTCACTATCTACAGAATCCAATAATGCAAAAACATCATCACTTGAAATTCCCTGCTCAATGTGCAATATTTTTTTCTCTGACTATCCATGACTACTACTGCTCCTATCTGGTCAGTACAGCAGTTCAGCTGGATATAAGATGAAATCGGACTATCAATCAATCTTACCGTTTTATCAATTGCTCAACTTGCTTGCACAACTGCTGAAGTTTTCAGTAGGTTAAAAATATTGTTTGCCACTTGAATAAGCTGTTTGCATAATTGCTCAAGCTTTCTCATGTATCAATGACATAACTGTGATTCACTCTGAAGGTAGATATAGTATCTGGAGAAAATTACCTCTCATACATCTAAGCAGCTAGTATCATACTGTTTATGATATTATTGTTACTTAACATACAGCATTTATGTACATTGATAACAGTAGAAGTATTGTATGACTCATGTAACATTATAAATATGCAACAAGTATTCATAGACAGATATGTATAAGTACTGGTCGTTATACAGTGTGCAGGCATATTGTACACCAGTATCTACCACAGGGACATTGATGTACCAAAATAAAAAAATTGATTTATCTCATGAATGACAATAGATTAGACATTAAAAATTGGAGATCTGTAATCTTTGGATAGTGCAAATACAATATTTAGTCTCAGATAATTATTTTTCTTACGCGAAGATAAATTGCAAGTGGGTTATAGAACCATAGCAAAAACTCGCCCCAAAACCTTTTGGCAGACCCAAATTATTTCTCTTACCCACTTATTTATCAAAATATTTTTGCTTTATTTTGTAAATAAATGTTAGCTAGATGTAACAATGCATTAATATTGATTATATCTCCTTTATTTTGGGAACTGTGGCAAAATATAAATCCTGGGACACCAGTGTCTCATGGTAGTTAAAGGGTTAAACCTAATTCCAAAATCAAATTATTCAAACTATTTAAAGGGGGTTAAGGGGTAATTAAGCTGTTCACCAAGGTAGCTGCTTTTTGTTTTGCAGTAGGTGCTGAAATCTTCTTCTTCTAATAACCTTGTCAACGATAGCTTTTTCTACCTTCGCACTCTGATCTACAATTGCTTTTATGCTTGATTTTATAGCTGATTCTATGCCCTTGTTGATCAATTTGTTAACCTTAACCTTGGAAATAACTTGCAATCTTGGATGCAATTTTACCAACAATGTTAAAAATACCATTTCCTCCATATACATATCGACGGCTATCTTTAAGTTTCACAACCATATTTTTAGAAGCAGATAATTTTTTACCCAAACAGATTGGTTTTTAATTGTTTTTACTGCTGGATGTCAAAAATACCCCTTCTTAAGAATTCCTCGGTGATTGCTACTATCTCATTTTCAGTTGTCTTATTTTCAGCTTGATACTCAGCAACCAATAACGTCAAACTAGTTCATTAGGCTCAGAGCTCATATAAACACCACCACTTTCTTTCTTTGATTTCTTCCATTCATCAATAAATAGTTTCACTAAACTACTACTTTTTGCTTCTGATAGAATTCAAAGTTTTGGCTCATAAACCAAACATTAGAAAGAGTGCGCCAGTGTCATACAGAATGTGTCTGTAATTAACCATATCACCTTCATCATCGCAACTAATAGGCTCCTTTTCAGTCAATAGAGACAATGATCCATTTGTTTCATGCTAACGATAGTTAGCGACTTTTATGTCATCACTTTTAATGTCTACCAGTTTTTTTACCAATCAAAAAATCGCCATCTTTTTCATAGATGCTGTAGATGCCGAACACAGTATTAAAATCCCTCGTCTTACTCAACAATTTTCGCAAATTAGCAGCGCCCACAGGTTAAATAACTTTAGATTTAGGTGTTGAGAGAGTCAGCACTGGTTGTAATATTTTTTAACTCCAATCTTTTCATTCAGATTTTCTAGCTCGCGTCCAATGGAGACTAGATTCCTTCTAAAATCTTCCGCGGCTCTAAAATTTGATTGAATAATAGGTTCAAATAATCTCTGATATTATTCAGTATTAGCCCAAACACCCATTCTTTTGCTCTGATTCTGTTGCTGGGTGTTCTTTCTGCTCTGAAGGTACTCTTTCATAATCTCATCTTTTCTGGATGAATAGTTAAAGTTAATAAGCAAGCGACATTTTTTAGACGGGTATTATGTTCAATGTAAAATGGTCCAATGCTTAAAAAATATGGAAAAGGGAGTTTTTTGCGTTAAATTTAGTTGTGCGTAAAAATAGCTTTATTCATTTATTAGGCACATAAAACATACTTAATCTATAGTAACAAATCCATGTTTCTCTTTCCACCACGTTTTACAAAAGCTCTTGAATGCATCTAAAGATATATATAGGATATGGATAGTCCTATGGAAAAGGGAGTTTTTTGCGTTAAATTTAGTTGTGCGTAAAAATAGCTTTATTCATTTATTAGGCACATAAAACATACTTAAGACACATTTATATCTACTTTTGTGTTTCCTACTTGATAAATCTANTTTGCGTTAAATTTAGTTGTGCGTAAAAATAGCTTTATTCATTTATTAGGCACATAAAACATACTTAATCTATAGTAACAAATCCATGTTTCTCTTTCCACCACGTTTTACAAAAGCTCTTGAATGCATCTAAAGATATATATAGGATATGGATAGTCCTATGGAAAAGGGAGTTTTTTGCGTTAAATTTAGTTGTGCGTAAAAATAGCTTTATTCATTTATTAGGCACATAAAACATACTTAAGACACATTTATATCTACTTTTGTGTTTCCTACTTGATAAATCTATAGTAACAAATCCATGTTTCTCTTTCCACCACGTTTTACAAAAGCTCTTGAATGCATCTAAAGATATATATAGGATATGGATAGTCCTCGAGGATATAATTGAGGTTTCATCATCTTGTGTAAACAGCACAATGACGTTGATGTTCTTTTTAATAGTCCTCCTTGGTAATAGAATTAAGTTTGACTGATGTAGATACTATCGCATAAACTGTGTCTAGGTCTGGTATAATATCCCTCTGCTTCGCCTCGTTTTTCCAAATTGCAGTAATCGAATATCATCAAGATTTTATGTGTTTTCTCGAAATTACTTGGATCCGGAATATCGTTACGGTCTGCAAAAATTCAGCTCTAATTTTAGGGTTTTCATTCGACTTACCTACTGCTTGTATAATTTTAGTTACATCAACCTGGTTTTTACGAAAGAGGTCTTTACCTTCAAAGATGTCAATAATTAGTTCCTTGGTCAAACCACTTCAAAATTCAGCTCTACGTATCTGGTATTCTTGGTTGAAACAAGCGCTTTTAAAAACAAAGCACTGATCGTAATCTAATCATTTAGGTCGAAGAGCCAGACTGAGTAACAGTGTTGTTTTTCCTGATCCTGATTTACCAATACTCATTGGAAAAAGTGCACCCTTATTTCTTTTCAGTTAATTTAAAGTCCAGGCATAACACAAGTTTATCATTTCTATTATGTATTTAAAAAATGTACTGTCACAAATGTGAAGGCCAGACTGAAACTGAAAATCGCCATAACGTTTTTAGTAGAAACAGTTGATCAGTGGTTCACAGTAACTGCCCTACATTTGGTTATAAAGGGGTCATGTTTGATGGTAAACTTGATATTCACACGCTAATAAAAAATGTTTTCAAGAGCAAAAGGTAGATTCACACCTGGATAATATAAATACCTGGGTCCGTAGAACCCCTTGATATATATTGTTTGATAAACAAACTGGAAAAATCTCACAAAATTTCATGTTCTATAACAAAATGGTGCTGTAGCCGCTCAACATGATGTTGATACAATATGTTCAAAAAGTTAGGTTGGGAGTAGAATGGCATAATGAATTAGCCAATGAGTTTTACAATCATGTACGTAAACAATTCCCAAAACCGAAGTTCTTGTATCCAAAACTGACGACACTTGGGCTGCTGAACTTGGGGAGATGCAAAAGATATCCGAGTATAACAATGGCTTCAGGTATTTAATAACTATGGTTGATATGTTTAGCAAGTACGGTTGGTTGGTTCCTTTGAAAAATAAGACTGGTGTTGAAGTAAAAAAAATGCTCTTACAAGTAGTCCCAAGTAAAGCTTGGGCTGATTAAGACAAAGAATGTTATTTTAAGCATTTTAAGGACCTGTTAAAGAAACGTAAGTGGAATTATTCAGCATCAACTTGAAGAGAAACCAAGTGTTTTCGAAAGATGGAACCAAATGTTTAAAGCAAAATATATAAATATTTCATAGCAGATGAAGCCAGTAAGTACATTGATGTTTTACCTGAATGATTGGCAAATACGACACTAAACACAGGAGCATAGATCACTTGAGAATGTTTACGTTTCAGCTCCGGTAAAAAGATGCGCGCGCATATGTGTAGGCAAAAACTCTGTCGATATCAGTTAAAGTAACGTTTTTAGTAAGCACTGTGTTCACACAAATAAAAACAAGAGAATGCCAACCAGTTGCTGTGCTGTTGGTTGTTCCAACAGATTTAGTAAAGAAAGCAAGCTTACTTTCTACAAAATCCCAAAAGGATCTTATACCATTTGAGGCTAGGAGGAGGCGAGATTGGTTAAAGGCCATCAATAGGAAAGATTGGGAATCGTGGGCAGATAAAAAAATATCAAATCAAAGAATATGTGGTGCACATTTCTTATCAGGTAAGATAATGATGCTTGCTTTACACATCATACGCAATTTCGTTTTGTTTTCAGATAAGATCTGAAGATTTTACACTTTATCTTCTCCTTACTGCTACATTTGCCTTTGCTAAATATAGGCCTACCCAATTAATCTCCAAACATTACAAATATTGTATGGATATTACACAAAAATAAATATATCCAATTCAATTCAATATCTTTATTC
>RDPX01000031.1:2107414-2122422 GCA_003991215.1 Morbakka virulenta
AGGAGTCACGGTTTTATTTTGATGTACACTTTATGGTCGAGGAGTTGATCGTTGGAATCAGGATTTCACAACTCCGTTGTTATTTGTTGTTCACGGAAGTAGAGTAAACTTTATAGGAATTAACTTTGTTATTTGACCACACCGTTGTTATTTGTTGTTCACGGAAGTACAGCAAACATTATTGACTTTATTATTTGACCACAAGCTATCTCGGCGACGCTGAAATGTCTACTAAAATAACGACAGATATGATTAAGCCATTTACTGGCCAGGGCGATCTCATTGCATGGTTGAAGAAGGTAAAATTGGTCGCAAAGTTACAACATGTGACGGATTTAGCACAAGTATGAAGAAGACAACGAATGAATTAAATTAAAAGATAAAAAAGGTTGAAACTCTTAGCAGGTTTCAAAAGACTTTTAGTAATAAAAACCATTTAAACTACAATTCTAACAAATAAACCAAACACTGTATGCGTAGATATTTTTTTTGAAAAGGTGATCGATATTAATATTAAAATTGCGTACGACGAGTCGCCTATAACAGAGGGATTCAAAATACAAGATGCTTCGATAAAAGTTTTATGTGGGGAAAACAGTATAAAGAGAGTAAATGTTTATTATAAACTTCACCCGTTGTTGCAGCATCAGGAAATTGTGAACACTGAAATAAAATCGTTTAAGACAAATCGTATCGAAGTTGAATACGACAGAATTATGAAACAAGTGCAGGACCAATTAAATTGGCCTTCGATCGATTGTTTTGTAATGGATACATTTTTGAAGAAGCTAAGTGTAAATATTTGTCTGTTGGCAATCTCATGTTTACATAATGCAGGAGCAAGACGGTTCAGCAGCCCATTGTCTTTTTTGACAAGATATTTGTCAGCTCTTAGAAGACTTTCGTTGCTCATGGGGAAAACTGTCATTCAACAAGTCGGATATTTATATGTCTGACTCGACTCGTCTCGCTTGTCTGAACTTGTCTGAAAGTATTTGTATCCTGGAGCTTGTTCAGAAAGAAGGTGCACAAATAAGTAATCCAAATAAAAGTTACTTGTTTATTTGAAATATCTGGACCATTGTTGTGGATGGTGAACCTTTTTATTTCACGTCATTTTATCAATCATCGATTTGGAAAACATGCTTTTCTGTTGATAAGCATTTCTTTACAGAAATGTAAATTAGAAAAGTAAATTAAAAAAGATGGAATGACCCTTGTGAACAATTTTCCAAATTTTGCTTTACACCCTTATATAACCTTGTTTTAACTATGTTATACAATTTTTTGGCAAAGCAAAGAATACTTATTAATCTAAAACAAATTAGTTTTATTTACTTAAATAATTATTCCCATCACTTAACAAGCAGCACATAAAAAATTGCAATCAGAATATTACCTGTCAGTTTTTCTTTGGTTGTTTCAACCCCCCTCGGCCTAACAAAAGCTGTTCTCTCTCTCCATCAATAATCTTTGGGTTTAACGCAAAGACGTGCAAGGGGTCATACTTTATACTTATTCCCGGCACCATCTTCTGAATAAACATATATTACCAACACTTTCCCATATTAAGCTTCTGTTTCAATGAGGTTAACAGTTGCGACGTGGTAAATGTTCAAGAATCTCCCTTCACTTTACAATGGGTTTTAATTGGTTCTTTGTTTTGTTCAAAGGACTCGATTGTTGGGAATTCCACTGCTTTCTTTATAGAGATTCCTTAAAGTCATTTAAATATTGTGAAAGTAATTTCCTCGTGCCTAAAATCTATAAATTTTGAAAAATAAGTTAAAGAAATTATTTACTGTAATAAAATGGGTAATGTACAAATCATTAAAGAAGTTTGCAATGCCTTGTATTGGGATCTGCAAGGATATGCTGATACAATCGATTACACCAGCGAGTTGAGAGAGAAAACTCAGAACATAAATGAGTTTTGTGAAAAATATCCGTGGTAAAGAGCCCTTGTGATTACTAAATAAAACGTGAGAATATTTAACAGTAAAAAGTTAGATATCTTAAAAGAACCTTTGAGACTTTTTGTGATGATGATAGGATTGTCATATGTATAATAATGGTGATGTCTGTTTTTACATTGGTGCATTTTTATCGTTGGTTTTATGGTTTATTTTATTACGTTTTTGTGGTTGGTTCAATGTTGATTATGGAAATCTGCTTATAATAACTACCTCGTACTTCTCACTCCGTAATTTATAGCAGCAAAACTCTTTAACGAGCTGCCTTTGGATCTAAGGAGAATATGTCTGGAGAGTTGCTTTAAAAGCATCTTATATCTTATTTTTCTAGTAATATATTTATTAATTTATTTATTTTAGTGTCTTTTAATTTCTATTTTTTCCCCATAATGTAGTGTTTTTTGTATATTCAAGATTTGATACCTATATTCAAATATATTCAAATATATTTAAAAAAAGTAAATAATTTTGCTCTTTTATTTCATTTATGCACGGAACAGACATTAATAACAGCTATATTATACATATTGTTGAAGTGTTTTATCCTGTATAAAGATTCGTTTAAATAAGTAACTGAATGAATGAATAAATAAATAGATAAAGAAAGAAAGAAAGAAAGAATTCAATGGTCATTATTTGATACTGACAATGAAGTAATAGCGGCTGTGAACTTCCTTTTAGAAGACCAGATTTGAACTTCTATTGAGAAAGGACCAGTTTACATCATGACCTCTGGACTAATTGTATTAATTTCAAAAGGAGCTACGTTGGAAAGTATCACTGCCCAGTTATCAAGCAATAGCTTTTCTTACATTTAGCTAAGAACTTTTGTATCATCTTTCGTAAAAATATATATTTTAGGCTCATAAATACTATGGTTGATGATGATGATGATGATATATTTGTATATAAATTTTTTTAATATAAAGTTGCATAAATTTAGGTTTTTATTGATCAGAAAGACCGTTTGAGGAATTTAACAGTAAAATAATTGATACCTTCTAGCTACCCATCATTTTTTGTCAATTTCCTCTAATTCGATTGTGAGTACAATGTTGTTTATTAATATTAACTTGTTATCGATTGTTTAATTTCTACTAATACCTTACCATAAATTTTGGGTTTTCATATTAACTGTTGTTTACTGTATTTTATTATTTTATGGAGTGGCTTCTTTAAAAGCTGAATTTGTCACTACATAATTATGAATTACTTAAGATTGAAAAGAAGCTAGATAGAGAAAGAGACACAGAATCGGAAATTATTATATAGAATGTCAAAAAAACTCCATGATTTCTATTGAAGAACAATTCAAGTTTTTTGACTCCATGTAGTAATTGACTAAAACAAGAAATCTGAAATGTAACAGTTGTGAGAAAAGATACAGCTTTGGAAATCCTTCATATTCCATAATGGGCTTTTAACAAATTTTGACATTTAAGCGACACTGCTCTCCAAGGGTGAAAACACCAGGAAATTAGCAGATAAAAATTATGGCTAAAATATTAACATAAAAACATAGTTTTTAGAAAAGATACTAAGAAAATAAAAAACCTGCTTTTAGAACCTTACTTTTCTTACAAAAGGAAAAGAATGACTTTATTATGTTGTTAATTGGCTATAACCAGTCAAAATTTTGTTAATAATGTCTAGCTTTATATTTTAAAGCCATGCCTTCAAGATTTGGGATTATTCAATTTTTCCATCTTCAAAGCGATAATTGATAGTTAAGGCCCGTAATGAAAGTCAAGTTAATCTCCCATTTGCTTAAAGTCATTACAAAATAATAGTAAAGTCAAAAATTTACCCGCTTTCTATTCCAAGCGTAATCTTCTTTTTAACGAAAACCTCTATTTTTGTCATCACCTAGTGTTGTCTCCAGCAGCTGCAGAATTAAACGTAGGTCATGTGTTCCAGCAAGTCAAATCATTGGTTTACCAGAGTTATATAAAATACAGCAAAAAACGTTGTGATTTTCCTTACTTGATGCTTCAAGGTTTGACATAATCTCACACAGCGCATGAACACAAATTAATGGTTTGGATTTCCTATTGTTTAAAGCTTAAGATGCTACTGTCTGTGAGAATCTCATTTTTAAAATGTTAAGTAAAATGACATTTTATTAATTTGTGGTTGATAAAAGTCTGTAAGTCACAGCAATATTAAACATTGTAAAATGGCTATTGTAGATAAACTTTACGTTAATGCTCCCTTTCACGAAGATTTGTACATTGTTCTTAGTTAATGGAATTACAAGGTGATGATGACCATTTCTATTTTGTTTTCTTTAATGCCAATCTGAAACCATGGTTTCCACCCGATTCTTACACAATCCTCTTTGAACCACATGAATTCTAAAGCAAAACCAGGGGCTCTCCACCTATTTCGGTTTGCTGGAGTCCTACCTACAAAGAAGTTAAAAATTACATCCCTTGGGTTTCTTTCCTCCCCTTTGTAAAGTTTTAATTATTTTTTGTGTGATAATTTTTTCTATCCTTATTTTTATTCCCACCAATGTAGATTTACGAAATAAACTTGATAGTATGTCTTTCTTAATCTTTTGTTATTTTAACTTCAGCTTGAAAAGGAATCACAGGTAGTGTTAAATATGAGCAACGAGGAAAGAAATTAATTGGGTAACATCAAGAGAAGAAATTTGGAATACTGTGTACAGACACTGAGCTACAGTTGTCTGGCAACCAGATGCAGATATTATTGGGAGGAAAGAATTATTGAGAGGGAGGGAGAGAGAGAGAGAGAGAGAGAGAGAGAGAGAGAGAGAGAGAGAGAGAGGGAGGGAGGGGGGAGAAAGAGGGAGGAGGGGGAAGAAGAGAGGGGACCAGAGAACAGACGACATTATTACATGGTTAAATAGAAAAGAATGAGAAATTAAAAGGTAACAACATTTAAAAAGGAAAGACCAGGGTAAAAAAAGATTGGGTGGTTGTTTTTTCTACCATGGAGATGAAACCTGGAACGACGTGATATGTGATGTATTGTGTAGTTCAGCAGCAATATGCCACAAAAATTCCTTTGTGACATGTGTAATTGATAATACTACACAGAAACGACATTAAGTGTATTTTAGTTATTGTAAAGAAATTCGTTAATATCAATACAGTATGTATCTAAAAAATATTTACTGATGGAAAAGAAACCTTTTATCAGTACATGTAATTCTGATAGTTACTTACGCAGCTTACAAGATGGCTTAAAATATATGTCTTATTGAGACAGTTTACACCTTGATAACTGTTGAGGACCAGAAAGACGATTAGCATTTCCTGAAATGTAATACTTGAAAGCTTCTGTGCAAAAATATGAACACAATAGTGCAAAAGGTTGGTTTAATATTAATACCTTTAAGGAAATTAAACGTGGATGCCAAGGCTTATATGATACACATCCTAGCAACAATTCAATTCTTGTTAAAGAAGACCTACCATACCGTTATCGACAGTTGCTAAGGTTTCGTTCAAGTCTTATGATCACCTACGCATTTAAAAAACATTTGGCCTTTCACATACCCAGAGAAGAAAAGTTCGCATAACGTATAGTCTGGAGACTTAAGAAGCCATCACACTACCACGGAATCATTTGTACCGGAATGTCCGATTCATTGTTCAATCAGAATGGTGTTTAAATACTGTTCAACTCTAGTGCTCTGGTAAGGTGATTTTACATCCTGTTTGAAATTAAATATGCATACTATCCAATATATCATTGATGCATCAATCAGTTTTGCAGTAGGATAAAGTGCATTTACTATTGACCATTTCTCATTTAAAGATAAATGATCCGTACACATGTTTCTTTGACATGACCCCAACATTAATTTATCGGAATCTTGCACCTGTTTAAGTGTTACATGGGACTTTTCAGTCTCCCATCTGCTTGTGTTATGCTTGTTAACCTTGCCTTTAAATTGAAAGTTTGTCTGGTTGTTAAAAACAATGCCAGCATCATCAACTTTATTCTCTGTCAAGTTCTTCATTGAATATTTTTTGAATTAGTGGGCAGTGTTTTTTCACTGTCCTATATCTGTTGAGCTATCTACATTCTGTAGTGGTTCACATGTAATCGACTAGTAATTTCTGCAGGCTTCGCTGGAAGATATTTCAAGATTTTATAAAAGTATATCATCTGAATTTAAGGGTTGTACTCTTATTTGTGGGGCACAAAACACCAGACTTGCTTAATTTTGCTTTTAAATTTAAACCGATTTTTTGTCTTGGCGCTTTTTTTTAAAAAAATTAGTGCGAATTTTTTGTTAAATACGTATCCATAACTCGTTTTTTTTAGAAGTTCGAATCCCAAATCGAGTACTATTGGACATGAAAGACATTACTGGACCTGGAAAGAGATGAAAAAACAAAACCAACAGAAAAAAAATGACGATATTAAGCTTTCAAATAACACCAGATTTATCTTGCTACCTTTTAAAGCTCGTGATATACGAATTCTTAAAACATGACACTTGGAAAACCCTGTGTTTGGTACAGGGAAGATAGTAGGTTGCATTCACAATGGCGCCTAGCGTAATGGGATATTTTGGCTTGAGCTACCAAAAATAGAGAACAAATTACATTTTTTGTACGCATTTCTTTCTGCTGAATCATCTAAAAATATTTTTGTTTTTGCTCTTTAATGCCATTCCGACTATATACCTAACGATGGTCTGGAGTGATATGAGCATTGTAATTTATAGACCCTGAGGTACAATTTTTATTCAGATATTAGCTGTTTGGGGCTTATATTTTCTGGCCCTATGTTGTGAATCCATTTTGTTAATCAAATTCGTGTTAATTCGTATGTGCTTTTTGTTGGTCGTGGTTTGCAAAGATGAGTATAACAGGTGATTTTGGCTCCTTTTAGTTAGCCCCCAGCCCAATGCAGAATTATTAAAAGTTTACAGTCACCTTCCTTGTTAACGATCTGAGAGTAGTAGTAGCTAAGAGTGAAACTTTTGTTGGAGGAGGTATCATGAATAGATGGACAAAAAATGTCCAGGTTAATACAAGAGAAGAATTTTTAATTGATTTCTTTGTTCATGGCTATGCACATTGACGTTACTTAGTCATTCAGCAAGCAGCTTCATGAATGCGAGTTATAAAGATAATTTTAGCAGATTTATTTTGCATTTTCTACTTTTATTTGGATGTTTCCAAAACGCTTAGCAATTCTAGAAGGCCTAATTACTCAAGTGGTATCTTGAGAATCGGCTGCACGATAATAGTTAAAGACCAGGACAGTCGTCAATAATTTTGAAATGCAGGATATTTTGAAAGGTTGTTTTACGGAGATAATAGACGGGAATTGTTGGGGTGTTGCATCAGTGTCGAAAGCAAATGGCCTGAAAATCTGATTAGAAGATTAAACGTTTTTGTTTTTCTTGGATTTGTTTCATCAGAAACCTCTTACGTTGATTTTTTATAAGTTTTGTCCCATTTGAGAAAGATAAGGATGGTCACTGCTTTCAAAGCAGTAAAGGACCACATCACTGAAATCTAGCAGAGCGGTTTGTTTATTACGTCTAGAAACTACATAGAGATTGTGAGTGAAAAGGTGCACACCATTACTGTTAGTATTAACAGGAGAAAAACTCACACCAATCAGTACCTTAATAAAGCATCACATAATCTATTTTTAGCTCGTCATAATGTCATCGCCACTCTGTTTGGAAGGGCAAGAAACATAATTTCAAACCCATGAGAGCTCAGAAAAGAAGAAAGACACCTTCAAAAGGTTATCTTATCCAATGGTTACCAAAGTAGTGATGTCCAGAAAACATTACGAAAAACCAGTGGACTAATTATGAAGAAGAAATATCTGTAAAGCAAATATCTCTATCCTATGTCAAGCACATACTCAGCAGCTAAGACGAACTCTCAGACAACATGAAATCAAGTGCTCATTTTTCACACCGTCCACCATTATCACGATACTCTCAAAACCAAATGATCCAAATCCACTTAAAGAGAGAAAAAGTATAATTTACAAACTAAAAGCTGTCCTGCCCTTTACATTAAAGAACTGAAGGGTTCCTTTGGTCAAAGGAAAAAATTTAATAACAGAGCTGTTCAAAAAGTGACACTAAGAGTCATAGAATAGCGGAGCACTGCTGGACAAAAGATTACTCCTCTGACTGGGAAAATAAAAGGATTCCGGACAAGGAAATATATACTACTACTACTACAAATATTAAATGAAACTCTTCATTCCCTACAGCATAGTAATCACATCAACAAGATATCTTACACCCTAACAGAAGTGTTGCTTCTAGCACTACAGAAAAGAAACACAAGAAACACAAAATAGAAGACTTTTAAAAACAACTCGATCCCTGTCACCAAGCACGTCGGCACGTCCGAGAGATACTTCTCCCATCGTCATGGACGATGGAAGAAGTATCTCTCAAAATATGGCTAAAAATGAGCTTATGATTCAAGACATGATAATTATCCTCAACCTGCTGCATCTTCCTTACGTAATTGTATTTGAAGTATAGGTCAATATATATTTGTCATGTATGGTCCGTACTAACAAGATGACATGGTCCAACTGCAGTAAACCTTCCACTCAAAAGTTGTGTTAGTCTTCTTAGATTTCCAAAAAGGTGGTATTCTAGAGTACTGATACTCCCATCGCGGGAGGATAAGAAGCTAAGCGGAATGTGGAGCAGCACGTATAAAGCTACTAGCGTCAACAATATTGGACGCTAGTTAGCTACACAAGATTGCTACAACATATGTAAATTCTGGTGCTTTTTTGGGTATATCACAGAGGATTTTTACTTGTCTTTCAATGCATGACAATTAAGTCCTTCCTAACCATCTTTTACTGGTCTCCTAGTTATCATTATATTTTTGTCCACAAAAGAAGCTTCAGGGGTTGAAAAGTTATATTTATACCAGTATGATAGAAAAGTAGACGATTTGAGACCGTTGGCTGTTGTCACTATCGTCTAGCACTTGAAATTTGCTTCCTGCTTCAGGACAAACATTGATAACAGTATTTATGTAAATATGTAAATAACTGAAGCTTTTATCCTGTATAAATATTCGTAAATAAATAAATAAATAGGGTATTTCTGTTTAGCGTCATGTTCTCTACTTTGCAATTTCCACTTCGGCTTCTTTCTTCTGTTTCTGGTATTGTTGGGGTACAGGCTGTGTCTTTGCTCTGCCTTGGCTAGATAGTTATCTAATACAACAAAGCAAAATGTGCATGCAAATAAATTAGGTCTTAGTATGCAGTAAGACTCAGTAGCATGCCCACTCGACGTATTGCTACTCTCTCTTTTTTCTTCTATTCTAGCGTTACTATTAGCCTTCATTTTTTCTTCACAGTTGTGTAATAGGCATCCTACCACTTACAATGCAATGTTCAGGAATTTATGTCATGCTGATTTGCTCTTGTATAGCTTGACCATTGGCTTTTAAAGATTGAGAGCTTGTTGTCATATCTCAGTGTTCTTAAACTCAGGACGAAAAAACTGATAAGTACGTGTCTTACTCCGATGTAGGTGCTTTAATTTGCCAGGAGTTCATTTTCCCTTCCCATGCCTTATTTTTCCCTGCTAACAGCCCACAATACCCTCAATACCCTGAATGCAGGAAAAGAGAATGAGCTTTATCTCAACTGACAGACATTTTCCTTACTTCCACTTCTACTAAATCATAAGAAAACACGACATGACAACAAAATACTACCTTTTACAAAGGAACATGTATATTCTTGTGTTTGTTAGATAACACATATATGAAAGCAAATTTTTAATTACTGCTTTACGTTAATAAACCTTAAATAAATATGATAATATTTCCTTCTGCCAGTGCTTTTAGACATGACATAATAGCAACGACGAATAATATGCTCTTATAATAAAGTTCTAATTCTGCGGCTTCTTTTTACTTCAAAACAACTAAAAAGCCCCATCAGAAGCGATGAAAACATCCCATTTGTTGCTTGACTTTGTTTCTTTCACTCTGACAATACTAAACGTGAATTTTGGTTTTGGCAAATAAAATAGTTAAAAACTTTTCTCTTTTTTGCGCTTTTGTATTTGAATTTTTACAGTTTGTTTAAGCCAAGCCTGTTTGCTGTTTGGTGTATTCGGAGAAGGAATGCCAAAATTAAGAGGAAGGAGTTGATGCCTCGATAGACTTTATTCTGAAGCAGGTTTGTAAAGCATGTTCGAAAGTTGCTATTTGAAATGCATTCCTGTATGAAATGCATTTAGGTAAAAATTTATTTGTATTTTCAAAATTATAGAGTAAAAGACCTTGACATTTAAAACGAAGTTAACATTCTATGTTTTGTTGTTTGAAGGTTCAACAACAAAGCAGGAGAAAATATCATGCTAGGTGTCCGACTCTTGCGACATTTAAATCATGTCTAGTAAACTGGAATTGATTATTTCCCTCTGGTCTTTTTATCACTCTTTGATACAAACTTCACCTAAACAAAGACATGAGACATTACTTTTAATAATTTGTAAAATATTGGTAAGTCAAACTCAAAAAATAATCCCCAGAGATATCCCAACTAACTCCCAAACAGGAACCTGGACATCTAGCCCAGTGCTTTAACCACATTTACACAGAGACACTGTAACAAAAGACGTTAATTTTACTTTATTACTACTACTGTCTTTTCTTCATTTGTCATAAGGGGTAGAAGGGAAAGCTTCAGGGATTGAAACACTTCAGCCTTTTTCTGTTCAATTCTCAGCTAATCAGGTTGTTTTGGGGGTTAGTAGAACTTTGCAAATGAATCAGTAAACGTCCATTTTGTGTTAGAATAGTTTCCATTTACTAATTTTGGAGATTTAAAGTCATATTGATATCATCGTTTTGGATTCGTTTCTGCAACCAGGAAGGCACTGGTAATTTTTTTCCTATGTGATTAGCTAGCTGTAAGCAACAGTGCAATCGAGAAGGCGTCAGCAGATTTTCCTTGTTGATAATAACCTTACCTTTTTGCGTTTTTCAGTGTACGCAAACCCAGGAATCTTTCATATTATCAAGGTATCTAGTATACGGAAGTACAATCGGAGGGCTTTGGTGCTAAATGTGTTTTTCTATTTATCTCTCGTGGCTAAGAAGGATTTCTGATACAATCAAGGTTTAGTAATGAGACAAGATAGAAGTTTCGTCAAGTAGCAGAGATTAACAATTGCTTTAGAAATATTGTCAAGTTCAATTGTTTTTCTATGTCTTTTTGTGGAAATTTTTAGCATCATTAAAATGTTCATGGATCTTTCTCTGATGGTTATTTTTTTTGCATTTAAATATGAAGTAGAATTAATAACTGCAGCTTGTGCTAAAAATAATTTTATCTGACTGTGAAAAACCCTTCAAAAAGAGGAAGGAGCTGTTTTTAAGTCTATTTTAATAAGTAAAACTAAGTAATAAATACAACGACTATCAGATGACCTTTTCAAAAAGATATTCAGCGTAAAAAACAGAAACTATTCAAAACGCCTATTTCACAAGTATCTCAACTCAACTTATTTGTTCGAATGCTATCGGGACCTAAGACGAAATCAAATTTTGAATCATAACTCTACTTCTGTGAGAAAGGAGACAAGAAAAGAGAGCTTTGTTTGGTCTGTAACTTAACAACATCGAAAAAAACAAGCCTAGGTCATACACAAAAGAAAATAAGGTCATAAGGTAACTGCAAACAGCAACAAACTGCCCATAGATTTTGTGTTTATCCATATTTAAAGATTGACTTAAGATAAAGATCTTTTATTCTTTTTCCACACGTCAACTCAGTGAATACAAGGAGACAAGAACAATTTAAAGATGAGCACAGTAGTAAATAGTACTTAAAGCATGCATGAATTTTGCATAACTATACATAAATAATAATAAATAACATAATTTATACCATTCGTAAGCAATCCAATGTGTATCATTGAGATATTGCTGGGAGCCAGTGATAAATGGAAAATAATGGGGTCGAAGCAAGCTTGAATAAATAATATCATTGACTTGATAGTTCTGGACAACAAAGAGCTCAGCACTTACGTGTTGATGCATTTGAAGCTTGTATTTGGCTTTGTTAAAACATCTGTTGCTTACATGTCACTTGTAACGTTTTATCAGCTGAAAGAAAATAAGATATTTTCAATTTACGTTTTGTTGCAATAGCCATATGCTCTCATTTACTGCCAATTTTTTATATTTTCCAAAGTCAATAGGAAATTGCCTGGATTCATTTCTTTGACCCAAAGCAAAGCTGATAGCCACTTCTGCGCAGAGTTATTTTTTGTTTTGTTTTTTCTTTGTACTATATATCTTTTTCTTCTTTTTTGTTTCTTCCCTCTCCCAAGTCTACCTCGAAAACATGTAAAACTTCATAGTATGTCACTCTTAAGGCAGAAATAAATTAGAAGCAACACTTCTAGGGACGTGGCTGAGGAGCGAACCAGCATTCTCTCGCAAAAAGCCTTTGATTAAACTATTTGGTTTCTACTGCCTAAAAGAATAGGATTGAAAGATATTTGCTTGCATTGTACCAATCTTATCTTTACTTTCATTTGGAACCTTGCGCTCATCATTTTTACCCTCTGTGAAACATCGAGGTTTATAAAATTCATTGTGTTTGTTTTTATATAGTTTTATTTATGGCTTCCTTCAAGTTCCAATGCTTCCTTCTCCAAATCATGGGCATCAAATGGAAGAACAACGCAACCGCACTGATTTGCTAAACTGGGTTGACACAACCACCATTGGAACTATATATGGCCCGCATCAATGACCGGGATCCGGACAATTGCCCCCTGGAAAATCGCCTCCGGACATTTGCCCCCGGATAATAGGCCCCAGTAACAATTATTCCTTCTCTCTCCAAAAAAAAGTTAACAAGAAGTGTTCGCTCGCTCAAGAATACACTGAAAAATTGTTAATGCTAGACAAATGAAGAAATGTTATCACTTTGGAATATATGACTATCTGGGGAATAAATGAAGAACAAATTGTAAAGCATTTTATAATTCTGCATATTAGTGTCTACGTTCTGTGCATAGAAAAGTCCTAGCTAATGGAGAGCGTTCGCGCACATAGTAACAGTTGCGAAGATCAGGCGGAAGGTAACCCGATAAATAACAGACGGTAACATCGCCTTGATAACATAAATAATCCTATTCAAATAACAAAATATATTAAAATCTTGACGATATGTATCGCCATCAATATATGTGCAGTTATCGGGGGCTATTATCTGGGGGGGCAATAGTCCGGGGGGCGATAGTCCTCAGGGGGCCATTATCCGGGGGCGAATGTCTAGGGGCGATTTTCCGGGGGCTTTTATCCGGGGGGCAATTGTCCTCCAGGGGCCATTATCCAGGGGCGAATGTGCCGGGGGCGATTTTCCAGGGGGCAATTGTCCTAAAACCCAATGACCTTAAATTTTTTTGACATTTCTGTATGAGGAATGACCAGATTCCAAAGAGCTACTGTTCAGTGAAAGTAATAGAGGCGAGCGCGGCACAAGAGGACTAATGAAACGATGAAAGTATTAAGTAAAAAAATATCTTCACATATTTGGCCTTTATAAAACAATATGGCATAAAACAAGCTCAGGTTGAAAAACATGAAGTTTAACAGATATGAAAAGTCCTTGACAGCTAATACTTCTACTACTACCACGTCCTACTACTATTTGCTACTGCTACTACTGCTACTATCTAATACCACTACTTACTACCACTACTTACTACCACTACTTACTACTACTACTAACTACTACTTACTACTCTACTACTATTACTATTACTACTACTATTACTACTACTATTACTACTACTATTACTATTACTATTACTATTACTATTACTATTACTATTACTATTACTATTACTATTACTGTTACTATTACTATTACTATTACTGTTACTATTACTATTACTATTACTATTACTATTACTATTACTATTACTATTACTATTACTATTACTATTACTATTACTATTACTATTACTATTACTATTACTATTACTATTACTATTACTATTACTATTACTATTACTATTACTATTACTATTACTATTACTATTACTATTACTATTACTATTACTATTACTATTACTATTACTATTACTATTACTATTACTATTACTATTACTATTACTATTACTATTACTATTACTATTACTATTACTATTACTATTACTATTACTATTACTATTACTATTACTATTACTATTACTATTACTATTACTATTACTATTACTATTACTATTACTATTACTATTACTATTACTATTACTATTACTATTACTATTACTATTACTATTACTATTACTATTACTATTACTATTACTATTACTATTACTATTACTATTACTATTACTATTACTATTACTATTACTATTACTATTACTATTACTATTACTATTACTATTACTATTACTATTACTATTACTATTACTATTACTATTACTATTACTATTACTATTACTATTACTATTACTATTACTATTACTATTACTATTACTATTACTATTACTATTACTATTACTATTACTATTACTATTACTATTACTATTACTATTACTATTACTATTACTATTACTATTACTATTACTATTACTATTACTATTACTATTACTATTACTATTACTATTACTATTACTATTACTATTACTATTACTATTACTATTACTATTACTATTACTATTACTATTACTATTACTATTACTATTACTATTACTATTACTATTACTATTACTATTACTATTACTATTACTATTACTATTACTATTACTATTACTATTACTATTACTATTACTATTACTATTACTATTACTATTACTATTACTATTACTATTACTATTACTATTACTATTACTATTACTATTACTATTACTATTACTATTACTATTACTATTACTATTACTATTACTATTACTATTACTATTACTATTACTATTACTATTACTATTACTATTACTATTACTATTACTATTACTATTACTATTACTATTACTATTACTATTACTATTACTATTACTATTACTATTAC
>RDPX01000031.1:2122871-2150190 GCA_003991215.1 Morbakka virulenta
CACGGTCAGTTGTCAGATGCCAATTTTGAAGTTTGTTTGGGCGACTTGGAATGTTTTATCGGCCTACAGCTGGCGAGAGGAGTATTAGCCGCTAAAAACACTCCAGTATCACAGTTGTGGAGTTCAGAGTGGGGACCACCGCTCTTTCGAAATTCCATGTCACGACAGCGCTTCACAGACCTCATGAGACACCTGAGGTTTGACAATGCTGCAAGTCGTAAAGCGAGACAAGAGGCAAACAGATTTTGCTTGATCTCGGAGATTTGGGATGCTTTCATTGAAAACTGCCGGAAGAGCTACATCCCAAGTTTTGATTTGACTATCGATGAGCAGCTATTTCCATGCAAGTCACGTTGCCCATTTACGCAGTACATGGCTTCAAAGCCAGACAAGTTTGGTATAAAGTTCTGGCTACTGGTAGATGTCAAATCGAAGTATTTGTGTAATGGAAAGCCATATTTAGGTAAAGATCCCCTCCGGAACTCTGGAAACAGCCTTCCAACTGATGTGTGCCTGTGGCTGATGACGCCATACTTGAACAAAAGTTATAACGTCACAACAGATAATTTTTTTACAAGCTTAGACCTTGCTGAGAAACTGAAAGCAAAACAGACCACCTTGGTTGGCACTATAAGGAAACAGAGAAGAGAAGTTCCAAATGTCGATCTTCTAATGAAGTCTAAAGAGATCTTTCAATCAGAGATATTGAAATCTCCGACCGACATTACACTGACAGTGTACAAGGTGAAAAGGTCGAAAATCGTCTGCCTACTCAGCACGATGCACAAATCTGTGACTGTAGACACGGAGCACCGAAAACAACTGCCAGAATCTGTAGCATATTACAACAATAGTAAAGTTGGTGTAGATATTCTTGACCAAATGGCAAGGTACCACACCTGTAAAAGTGGCACAAGAAGATGGCCTGTGGCTGTCTTCTTCAACATCTTGGACTTGGCGTGCATCAACGCCTACATCATCTACCGAGAGGTGACCCACTCCAATGTGTCCCGTAGGGAGTTTCAACTGAAGCTAGTACAAGAACTCTGCACAGCAACTGTAGCTCATAGACAACAACCAGAAACAGCCCAAAGTCATGTGCAAACACCCCTGCCAGTCGCAAACCCAGCTGGGAAACGGCGCCACTGTCAGATCGAAGGGTGCAAAAACAAGTCACCGTTCCAGTGCAACACGTGCAAGAAGGTGTGCTGTGGTGCAACGTGTTTTCGAAAGTGACAATTGTCAAATGTTGTAGCTGTTCTGACTAATATGTCTATTAATTTCATGTTTATGTGACTGAATTGAGCTAGCCACACATTGTCCTTAGAGCTGCATACGTAAATTGTGTGACATGTATATGCCATATTCATATACAATTATAACATGTAATCTCTTTTTGAGCAATGACTATTTTGTGCAATATGTTTACATGTAACCTCAGTCAAATAGGCCTACAAGCATTATTAGTAAAAAAAATCTGTTGTTCTGAAACAAACATAAAAGTAGTAGGTAGACCGGCGGGCGTCTGGTGCTCTTCACAACAGAAAATAATGTGTTGTACAGCATGGGTCAAAATTGACCCCTCGGTATTTCTAGGTAGTGATTTTCTGTGGTAGTTCTAGTGTTAACCCGTTATATTTAAATACAGTAAGGAAAAAGGTCTAATTTTCAGTGCATTTAATTGATAGATATTAATGGGTCTTCAGTGGTCCCTTTGTTTCCTTAAATGATAAAATAACCGTTAATTTGTAACTTCTTTTGTTGGCGTCCTAACCCAGACAACCGGTAACAAAAAATAAATGTGAGTTAAACTTAGATTGATTCAAAAATTTTATATTGTGATTTCAAGTTATTTCATAATCATGATTTTCAACAATAATGATTCCTTTCTGAACAAAATTCCGAATTATCATTGTAATCTTATAACACCTCTGTGCCTGGATTTATTCACTCATTCCTATCTTATTACCAGCACTGTGAGGTAAACCAAATACAATGCTAACAAACGTTTGTGGAAAAAATGTTGCTCTAAGATGTAATATCTTCCAAAGATCAAAACTAACCATATCAGGTAAGGTTTTTACTTCATTGATGCAAAGAAGAACAATATCTGCCATTTGGAGCAAGTCAACAACTAACTTTAGTATCTTTTAAAAAAACATTTTGATTAATAAGCAATAATAGTTCTACTGTGTACCTTTTAAAATTAATTTCTCTTAATTTCTTTACTTTAGATACTAATATTTCTTTTTTGCTGGGCATACATTAAAAATAAAATTTGTAAGCTATAATTGTTTTATTGATCCTTTTGAAAAAATTAGTATTTTTTTTTGAACCATACAAATTATATTGCCACTATGTATATAGCATAATGAAGAAATGCTATTATTTGAAATAATTGTTATTTCGTGAATAAGCTCTACGTTATTACCCTACTATTAACCAAATATGGTATAGGTCATAATTTATTTCTTGTCTAAATAATTTCCACACTCGCCAAGGTCATCACCTTTAAGATCTGCAACATAATCAAGCTCCTCGGCCGATGGGTCATAGTTTTCATTAGAAAATGAGAAAATTCAGTGGTGTCGAGCATATAAAGTCTCACAGCCTCAAATTACACTGGAAACATTAACAACAGTCCTTTATACCCTAATTTGAAAGTGAACAATCTTACAAGATGATAAAGCAGTGGTTGACTTTTGCACGTCCTGGAATGGTCATCGTGGCCAGCTTGAATTTTCAGTGCATACAAAAGGCTTATTACTCTTTTGTCCTCGGCACTGTGGTAATACAATAGCTGACAAAGTGTGCTTTGATTTCGGTTTTGCTGACAATCATTGGAAGAAATGCGAGGTATTAAACAAGCGCGCTGAGTCAAGGGGATGTGTAAAATTGCTGTATTTAACAAACTGCGTGAGTTCGCGCGAACGAGCGAAGAGAAGGCAAGAAAACTCAAATAACCACCCTAAAATTAATCTTTAAACTTGAAGACTATAACTTGCGTCTTTCCTCTGAATTTACTTTTACAACTTTCGTCTGACGACTACATCGACTCTTCTAACGTCTGCTTCGGCTATCGGCTAGAGTCAGACCAACTAAAAACCTAACTAGAGGAGTGGCAAAATTCCACTTTATAAGTTCAAAGTTCAGTTATGGCATGATCGAGGGGAAGCCTCTTTTACAGATGCACAAAGGTGCAAACACGCTGTAAAAGAAGAGATTGACCGGAAGACAGAATGGTCAAACATTCACCACTTTGGTCAACAAAACGCAAGTGGGGAAAAGACGTACTTTGTTAAGACAATTGCCAAAATGATTCATTTTCCCTTGTTAACAAGACATTCACTCTGTGGTGACGTTTCATTTGTTCAAACCTGTCTTGGTGGATTCTCACACTCATAAAGTAAAACTGACGTCACCTGACTTGAATGATGATTACCCTGGCAGTACTGATGGATAAACCGTGGGTTACAGAAATATAAAACTACACAAGGAAAAATTTTACATTAGTGTTTTCAAAGAAGCTTTTGACAGCAGTATTGGGGGAAAAGAGTTTTAGGTATTCGGTACGAAACTCGAATGCAATGGCAACAGACTATTCGCTAAGCTTGTGAATATGCATGGACACAAGAACTGCAGAATTCAAAGAGGAATACAATGTTGAAAGATAATTTTTGTTGAAAGACATTAAGTACCTACCACTCGATAACATCGCGGGTGTGCCGTCCATAACTTGTCCACTTAGGTGTTAATTTTCTATCGTTTAAACTATGCAGGCTGCAACGCTGGCCTTGAGTACTAATTCACACGTCATCCACAGTTTTCGAGTTTACCAGTTTACGACAGATAAACGTAAAGGGAGCCCTGCTTTTCTTGATTCTATTTTGGATCATGCTAAGAGGGAGGAATTACACGATTTTATTTTACAGTTTGAAAAAAACCCAGGACGTTCAGCCCCTGAACTGTTGGTACTAAGGGTGATATAAGCGACATTCCCACTTACTAAATTGTTACTTTACAGTTTTACTTATATCGTGTGGAGTCTGGATGATGTCTAATAATTCTTGAATTTACGAGTTATTTTATAGATATATTAAATTTAGTCGTATTTCGTAGCAGGAAGATTTACCAGCATTACATTGTTGCCTTATAACATTGTTTTGCAGGAATGCGTACATCCCTAGTAATTTACTAATGTTTGTTATATTAATGCCGATAAGAGTAAAAGTGGCGGCTTAGAACAAAATTTAGACTGCATCATTTGTGGATAATCCAAGTAATACCAAATACATAAAGTTATCAATAGTAGGATTTCATAACAATTTGCAGTCCTGTTACTGCTTTTGACTCAACACCTTTATAAAACAAGTAATTTTTGGTCTCAATTCGTGCCCCTCTAGTCCCTCCGATATGAATTACCGAATTTTTCTGATAAGGTACCCACCCTTGGTCAAGCGTCCCCTTGAAATAGAGCTTCCCCAGAATACTATTTTTGAGATAAGCGTCCCTTGATTAAGAGCCCCTCTACTTTTCCCTTTTTTTCTTCCTGTCACACCCCAATCGCTCTTGTGTCATACAAACTTTAATAATGCTACACCTTTTATCGTAACATTAGAATACTACACAAAAGGCATAACACCACCATTTAAAAGATGGTTAACTTGTTATGACCAGGGTTATACAGACAAAGGTAACAGTTTGATTTTCCTACGAGCTTCCATACAAAGTTCCAGTATTTTGAACAAGTGTTTTTTGAAGTACTTCTTCCAAAGCCTTGGTTGTTTTTCTTCCTTTCTTAATGCTCTCTATCTTCCCAGAAAAACAAGGCTAGCTTCACGTTTTCTTTTCCCAATGGGAAAAACATTAATTACATGGCCTTTGGCATAAGCAAGAAAGAAGGAAAATAGTAAGGAGAAAAACTCTTTTTGGGCATGGCCAATGTAAATATTTGTTTTGTTTATATATACCAGGTGCATTGTTATTTTATTCCCGTGGCTCTGCTCTATGATCATGATGAACTAATTTTTCCTTCAAAACTCGGATCTGCGTTTCCAAGTATACATGCTGGCCACAAATTACTGTTTCAACTATTTGTCAGAGATGTATTCCGTTATCGTTATAGAGGTTTATACCTTATATTTACAAAAATGAAGCAATGTTAATTTACCTTTTAAAGAAACTTCTTGTGTGGATTGAAGAAAGTCGAAGCAATATGTTGAGAGTTTCTTCAAAATGTGTCTTGTGAAGAGCCAAAACAATGTACGACAAAAACCGTTATGGTGGGAATTTAATACTAGCAAAGAATGGCTCAAAACTTTGAACCGAAAGTGGTTGTGACTTCAAAGAACAACCACGAAGTCACAAAAGGACCCTCCACAAATGATCAATAAAGCTGTAGCTCATGTGATTCATATTCGTCAATGCTCAAAACAGTTTTCATTCGGACCTGAATGTATAATAGCCATGGATGGGACAGCCTTATGGTCCGATTTACTTTCCATTACAACTGCAAGAGAAACGGGAAAGAAAGACGTCCACTCTAAATCCATGGGCAAGAAAAAGTTTGAGCTTCAGTTTGTTTGTCTGCGCAACCAAATGGAAAAAAATTACAACCATTTGTTGTGTTCAGAAATGGAAAAAGATAGCGTAAAGCCTTAAGTGATGAATTTGGTCATAAATGTGTTATTAAATCCAGTCCTAATACTTCGATGAACGAGGACTTAATTTTGAAGTGGATTCAGAATATTGTTGGAACATTTTCATTGAAGCTCCTAGAATGGGACTCTTTCAATTGTCATTTAACAGATGACGTCAAGAATAATTTAATTTAATTCTTCAAAAGATGGAAACCACTATTGTTCCGGGTGGTTGTACGCAATTTTATTTGATCACTAGATGAATCTTGGAATAAGCCCTTTAACGTTTATGTAACCGAGAAATATGATAAATAGATAGCAAACAGCACACATGAGTATACACGTTCTGGTAATATGAAAGCACCTCCCACGTAAAGTCATCATTCAGTCATCATTCAGATTGTTGGAAAGAGCTTGATAAAGATATTATTTACAAATTTAAAGCGTGTGGGTTACACCTGAATGTTGATGGGTAGGAAGACGGAAATATACATTGTCAGGTTACAGTTAGTTACAAGCTCAACTGTGTATCTTAAATGACAAGAAGCATGCAAACCTATTTTCTACCGACTCAGATGTTGAAAAGGTAGAAGAGTCGTTTCACCTATTGTACAAAGATGAAAATGAGGATGAGCAATTTCTCTTAATATTGGTGTTTTTATGTCAGTTTATGGTAAATGAAATAGTTTAGTACGGCATTGATTCTTTTTTCCATACCTTTTTTGTTAACTTTGAAATAAATGCCCCTCGAATAAGTGCCTTCCCTTGAGGGACATTTTTAAATAAGCAGGAGGAAATACGGTGTCAAGTAACGTGCCTGGACGGAAGAAATTCCGACGACTTTCAAGGATCAATAAAATATATTTAAAACAATATTTATAAACCAAGTAATTGAATTTCTTTTTCTCTCAATACAACACTCCTTAGGTTTCCAATCGTAAGCCCTTCGCAAGGTTTTCTGACTGTTTAGTAAGAGCCCTGCGTACTTTCAGACCTTCATAGTATTTCGGTAATAAACACTTTCTTTAGTTACTTTTAGCACAGGTTTTAATATATTTTGGTACTAAAAAATCAGAATTAAAAATAATGGGTCTTTTATTGATGGAACCCCTGGTAAACAGTGGGCCCATTTTTGTCTTTCACGGATATCCATCTATGATCAAGCAACAGATCAAGAAAAAATGAGACAGAAAGCACTGAGGGCCCTGGATCGCTCATCCAGGGCCCTCAGTGGGAAGGCCCTTCCTCTTGGGTTGATCATCAACCAGGGCTCAAGCATCTCGAGACCCCTGTACTGCATGGTTGGGCCCCAGAGCCGAAGGCCCGACCAAGGAGAAATCAGAGCTCTACATTTGATCTTAGCCAAAAGGCCGAGAAGCGATCTATCGAATTAAAAAATAATACGTTAAAAAGATCTGAGCGTTAAAAAGATCATATAAAGTTATCTCACTTGGAATCAGACTAATAACTACAGTATAGCCTACAATAATGGTGAGCTCCCGATGATTTTCCTCTTTCTTCGTGGTACCAGATGGCTAACTTTTTGTTTTAATAGAGTGTCTCAAGGATATTCAAAAAAGAACACTTTATTGTTGCATATAGAAATTCCACGTGCTCAACTCATTTTGTCTTGCACATGCGCATTCATATCGTTGTTTCCCAGCGGATTGCCTTACTGTACTTGCTAAAAATTATTTAAGCTTTTTATAGGTCGTTTTCGCCTGCTTAAATTAACTATTTCGTTTCTAAATAACTTTAGTGAAAGAAAAATTTTAGCATTTGGTGCTTTCACTACTTGAAGAGAACTTTATTTATTCAATAAAAATTTGCGGAGGAATTCGAACTAATTAAACAATATCTTAACAATATCTCAACATTGGGCGGTTTAAATTTTAATCAGCAGATAAACTTTCTACATTTCACTTCTTCCTTATTTAGTTGAGCCATTATAACAGGAATAATTTCCTTTTCACCAAATTGCTAAATATTTATGGCAAAAAGGTATATATACTTTTTAAAAATTGTCAATGACAAGCCCTTGGTGACATGATTCATGTAGGGTATCCAACGGAATTATCTTCAATTTTGGTGACAAAAACGTTTTATATTTATGCTAAAACCTGCGAGATAGCAGTTGTTTTCTACAAAAGAAGAGCTAAAATTACTAATCTCTTTTAATCAACAAAAGAACTTTTCATACAAAGTAGATATTAACGACCTCAAAGAAAAAAAAATTCTTTCATATGCAGAGCATTAGGAGAACGTGCATCAATGATTGAAGAGCACTTATTCAAACTAATGACTAATTTGACTTATTTCACTTTGGCTGCTTTGTGAAGAACCTTTACACAGATCTTCTTATCGACTTTAAGATCAATCATATGCAAATTACTTTAACAATATTGAAAGTTTTCAAACCAACAATCGCAATACTTATCTTTTTCTGATACTAGTGAAAAGTCCATTATCTGAAAAGATTGTTATAGTGTTGATAAGAACTATGTAGGTGTTTGGACGATTGCTATTTTGAATGCAGTAAAAAAGATAAAGAACCCAATTACTTTTTAGAGGGGTAATTATGATATACTTCCTCAAAATATGAGAATTACTTGTAAAAATTATCTTATTCATTGGTAGGAATCTTGAACTATTTTTACGAACGACCATATGGTAAATTGGTGAGTCTCGTTAGTGGACCTGAATAGATTCCCCAAAACGTCATACGCACGGCGCCAAACGGGAAGGTCATCTATAAATTATTAATGTTTGTTTGCACAATTAACCCTAAACGTTAAACGAGCTAATACTGCTGGATTGAGTTCTTTCAAAGAAAATTAAAGAGAAATATTGGTTTTATGATAATTACAGGTTAGTCACTGCAGATCTATTACTTTTAGTAAATGACTGGTCTCTTTTATTTAATTTCGATTTTAGACAGTAAATTCACATTTAATTATTCCTTTGTAACATGAAAGATGTTCTTATTACAAGAAAAATAAATTAGAAAGAAATATTAATGAGTTGAATACGTTGTAACCCTTAGATTTACAGAGTTGTCATGGAAATCAGATTAGCGAAATAACAAAATTTTTGACGTTGCTGTGGATTCCAGCCTAGTTATCAGCGAGGTGATAGTCCTTAATTTGTCTAGTAGGTAAAAAACTAAAATTGGGAATCGGAAAAAAAACAAGCTGTGCAATAATAATAATAATAATAATAATAAAATTGTTTCAGTAATATGGAGAATTGTCGAAAAAGAAAACAATGTTGCAATGCCGGCAAATCAAGAAGTAATAGGTACGTTGTTAGTAATTGTTATTTTTATTTTAGAAATAATGGTCATAATTTTTATAAAATGCAAATCTGATTATTTAAGCTAGGTCATCGTTTCCCGACCCTTGAAAGAAAATAAAAGTTTTTAGCAATCTTTTTTAAAATGGATTATTATTGATATTCGTTTACACCAGTGAAAAAAATGTATTAAACCAGTAAAACAGTATTCATTATGTTATTATTTTTAAAAATTCAATTAATAGTATATGGATGGTAAAGGCTTTTTGTTAGCAATGTAATTTTCAAATAAACATTCAGATTTTTCTTTTTTTTTAGAATAACAAAAAACTAGTTATAATGGCTCTAATGAAAGGAAAGGAAAGGAGACTATTTACTTTTTTATAACAACAGTAGTGCATTAATGAAATAAGTTTATTGAAAAGAAATTAAAAAAATTAGTAATATTATGAAAGAAATGTTTTAAGCAAACTAAATGTAAAGTGAAGTTCATAAATACTGATCAATTCCTTTTATTGTTTATAAGTTGTAAAAATGCTGTCAACCAATTAATTTTCCTTTGGTTCGATATATTTTGAAACTATCTACAGCATGAATATATGATTCAGTAGTCATTATGAAAATTTTTAAAGGACACAATGATCACAATTGCTTATGTTCAAAAAATTAATGACCGAAACAAACGACACAAAATAAAGCTTAAAATAAAAGTTCGTACTTAATTTTAACAGATGTTTTCATATAATTGGCCCCCACAAATACTTACGCCAACATCGTTGTAAAGTTTACACATTAACGCCAATTTTATCGCTTATTCGCTAATAATAATCATGTCTAAATGTTAGTGTTGAATGTGATCTTCATGTGTAATTTTCAATATTTTTAAACTTATACTTCAATTTTATATGTAGCCATATGATATGCATTGGTAGCTAATATAATTTAGCCATATATTTTGCTAAGAAAAATATTATGAAGCCTGAATTCCATTTGCAGCGTTTTCATAGTTATATACAAAATTTTAAAAATAGATGATTGGTAAATTCTGGCGCATCTCTTGTTTTCTAATTTAGCGTTAGAAAATTAGCGTTTTCGTAGTTACATTACAACAGCTTCTGGTATCATTAGGCATGGCTGCGTTAAATGAAGAAAAATGTTAGTATTAATTGTACTGATCAGGAAATGAAATGTTTGATCACAAATATATATATATATATATAATTAAAGGCTTGCATTATAGTGGAGAATGCTCAATATTTGTGAAAAAACAAGTCAAAGGACTAAACTTGAGGAATAACTTCATTTATTGTGCAAATGAAAGTTTCACGCATTTGATACTAAAAAAATCAATCAAAATCAATTGCCATTTTTCACTGCTAAGACAATAATAGTAGTAGCTATGTCATATATATCAGTACCAAATCTATTGTTATAGATAGCAATTCAGCAATAAGAACTCCAAGAGGAAGAATATATTTGAATTCCTTTTTCTTTTGCATTAACCCAATTTTTGAGTGCTGTTGCAAACATAATTGTGGATCTGTAAAATAGATTAAGGTTACACGTATCAGAGTAAGATGTTGCAAGGAAATTGTATTTATGAAAGTAAATTTGTATTGCAATCGGTTTTTATCACATATTTAATTACCCATTTTGACTAGTATTACAATCAGAATTGTAAATAATGAACGGATGTACATGTTTGGAAAGTCGAGTTTTAATTGAGTTACGATGTTTTCTATTTCAATAACGAATACAGTCATTGTTGCAAATCATTAAAAAGCATGAAAACACAATTCAATTCAAAATTCTTTCACGACCTTCAATGAAATATAGTGCAAGTCAAATATAACACTCTACTGCAGTCATATTTGATGACTGAAACAAAGTCAAAACAAAATCTGAACCCTTACTGCAATAAGTTTAGTCTTGCATTTAAACCAATATTTCCACTGCTATTAAAATCACAACTCTCAGTCAAGCGAAAAAGTTTCAATTACTTTTTCCTTAAATTTGCTTTCCACTTCTACTTAAAAAAGTATTTTTTTGTATACATATACATATATATAATATAATATAATATAATATAATATAATATAATATAATATAATATAATATAATATAATATAATATAATATAATATAATATAATATAATATAATATAATATAATATAATATATTTTAACCTTTCTTCTATTTTTCTTTCTCTTTTCCTTTTCTTTTCACAGTCGAGTACATTTGTTTGGTTTATGCCTTGTGTGGTTATTCACTATATATATATATAAATATAAATAAATGAACGTTTTCCATATGACTCTGTAGTCGGTAAGGAATGTCAAGTTACATACTTGCCGTNATAATATAATATAATATTATATAATATAATATAATATAATATAATATAATATAATATAATATAATATAATATAATATAATATAATATAATATAATATAATATAATATAATATAATATAATATAATATAACATAATATAATATAATATAAAATAATATAATATAATATAATATAAAATAATATAATATAATATAATATAATATAATATAATATAATATAATATAATATAATATAATATAATATAATATAATATAATATAATATAATATAATATAATATAATATAATATAATATATTTTAACCTTTCTTCTATTTTTCTTTCTCTTTTCCTTTTCTTTTCACAGTCGAGTACATTTGTTTGGTTTATGCCTTGTGTGGTTATTCACTATATATATATATATATATATAAATAAATGAACGTTTTCCATATGACTCTGTAGTCGGTAAGGAATGTCAAGTTACATACTTGCCGTTTAACGAAATAATTCAGACCATCAACAATCCTTTGTCAACTGGGAAAAGGGCGTGTACCTAGCAACTTCCTTTTAAATAAGAAATCAGTGCGAATGACGATAGATAAAATAATACAGACCCTATCAAGTGTTTCAGAAAAACAACATTTTGTCAAGAAGAAGAGGTTTTGGCGGCCTAAAACTAAATCCATTTGATGAATTTGTACACACTGGACATTTACAATGTAGAATATTCAGACCTTTTTTGTGTAATTGCTATACTCTCAATTTTTATGAACGTGTAATAATGGATAGCCATGATACCCGTAAACACTGGTTCGAATCCCTTCAGGTCCGCACATATTTTCAACTTCTCTTTGATAGTTCTTAAAAAGAAAGAAAAAATCAAAACCCTCTCCATTTATACTTTATTATTTTAACTATTTCTTTGCTTTCCGTTTATGCTGGAATAAGTTGTTTCTGCCTTGCAA
Organism: Morbakka virulenta; assembly: GCA_003991215.1. Lineage (NCBI taxonomy): Eukaryota > Metazoa > Cnidaria > Cubozoa > Carybdeida > Carukiidae > Morbakka > Morbakka virulenta. The sequence continues at coordinate 2,135,099 of RDPX01000031.1, forward strand.
GGAAAGTCGCCGTTCTGAGGGAGGCTTAGGTCTTCATGTGTGATTGGGATGGGCTGTCCATTAGTAGAGACCAGGGGGGGCGTCCATGAAGGCAACCTCCACGTGGTGATGCCTGGATACTGATTGGCCAGGTTTTTCTGACTAGTTAGTAACGAATAGCCTTCAATTCAAGCTGTTCTTCCGTACCATTGAAGAAATCGATCTCGTCGTTCATGTGATTTTGAATCTGGTTCGTCGTCGATTTGGAGAATTTTTTTTTTAAATCCAACCAGGAAATGTACGTCTTCGACGCCCCTGTAGTTGGAAGAGATATTCCCGGTGCAGCCTACTCACTTGGTCTCCAGCAGCTTACACACACACACACACACNCTTCATGTGTGATTGGGATGGGCTGTCCATTAGTAGAGACCAGGGGGGGCGTCCATGAAGGCAACCTCCACGTGGTGATGCCTGGATACTGATTGGCCAGGTTTTTCTGACTAGTTAGTAACGAATAGCCTTCAATTCAAGCTGTTCTTCCGTACCATTGAAGAAATCGATCTCGTCGTTCATGTGATTTTGAATCTGGTTCGTCGTCGATTTGGAGAATTTTTTTTTTAAATCCAACCAGGAAATGTACGTCTTCGACGCCCCTGTAGTTGGAAGAGATATTCCCGGTGCAGCCTACTCACTTGGTCTCCAGCAGCTTACACACACACACACACACACACACACACACACACACACAGAGACCAGGGGAAAGAACACCGCGCTTAAATGAAAGAGTTGGTAGCAAAAATGATTTGATCGAAAAAAAGTCCGATAAATCAAGTGGTAGAGCATATGGCCATGATAGCCACAAGCATTGGTTCCTGTGGCTACTTCGTGCACACACATTTCTCATCTTTTCTATGACAACCATTGTAATGTTTCTCATACTGTCAGAGAAATTTCAACAGCACCTCAACCCACTCTCACAATTTCTTACACCAATACTTAACAAATAAGGTGAAAATTTGATATTCAATGGTTATGGTTTGGTATTATATTTTTCACCACTTGCTATTATTTCCTAATTGTGTTTGAGTTGGAGTTGTTTTAGACCATTTAAAGGTTAACATTTTTTTTGCTTACAAAGAGGGTCAAAATCTTCAATGTGAAGTCTATATCTTTTTAATCGAAAGCCTTGGAAATTCTTGCAGCAATCATTTTTAGCAAATGGTTTGGAATGAGATTGGTGTTACTTGCATATACAATTCTTTACATGAAGCCAGAAATTCATTGAAAAAAGGCTCCCAAGTACTGCTTACTTTCAAGAAATGCAAAAATAGAATATTATTTGGTTATTTCAACAATACCAGCCTGTGTACATGGCAAAATTTGCAATATACTGGCATTTTTGTGCGTGCAGCATAGTGTATATAATTACGGCTTACTTCCAGATTCTCTTTTGTGATTCCTGCATCCAATGATATCGTTTGTACTAGAAAAAGAATTCCCTTTTCCAATAAAATTTTGATAGAATACATTAACATTTTAAACATATCCATTTGAGTCTTGTTGTACACGAACATGGTATTCTAAAAATCCGGACCTGTTTAGTGTATTTAACTCGGGGCAATGTCTCTAACTTAAATGTGTCTGAGTTAATGACTGCCATAATCTAATTTAACTGAAGACGAAAAAATGACAAGAAAAGAAATCAGCGGTTTTTGTACATTTTTGTAAAGCACAGAAAAATTTCTAACTCTTCTCCATTTCACAAAACTTGTGTAATTTATTGTTGCATTAATAAAAGTTACACTCTATTGGAACAAAACCGATTTTTAAATTACAAACCAGTAGGTAGTTTATTACCTAGTAGATACTTTGAATTTTTTTTAAGTCAAGCCAAAAGGTGTTAAACATAACTGTGATAATAGCAAATAACGTTGAGGTTTGGGTGGACAAGTGACGAAGTGCAAATTACACGTGTTAAGGGATACCTTATTTTTCATGTTTAACTTTTATTTCATTTATTAAAAAATATGATAAGTATTTTTCTGTACCACTAAGAAGACTTTTCTCACGGCTCTGCCTACCCCAGAAGTTTTCCATCCCCGTGTAAGACAATTGTTTTACACTATGAAAGACAGTATAATGGGTGATGCACTGCAGGCCTTTCAAATTAAGGTAGAAAGAATATGCTCTATGTAAGCTATACAACAGAGTTATGAATTGCAGAACTGAAATTTCTCTAAACTAAAAATCAGCTGATAAGTAAGCATTTTCAATGAAATCCCGTGGCTAACAAAATGGAAATGGATCTTTTAACTTGATTGAAATCAACAGGATTAACGGTTTCAGATGTATGTTAATGCTTGTCATACGTCCTGTCAGAAGTAAATAAGTGGAACTTAACAAATTTTTTCTTAAAATTGGGGAAAGAGGTTATTAACAACAGAATTTTATAGCATGATTTTATTTAAATTCAACCTGTAATTGATAATAAGCAGTTTTAATCAATGACGATACCTAAATTAATTAGATTGAATACTATACATCACCAGGTATCTACTCCCTTTCATGAATGTGCAGAGTAATGTACAGAACAGCCCACAAGATAGTGAATAAAATTATACATCCCAACTATTTTAAGCCCTCCGAAGACAGGCTTATCTGGATTTATTGGCAAAATGTATTTCAACCCGTGCCAAGGTTCAAGCATATTTTAATTACTCAATTTCTGTCGTCAAGCTGTTCCTAAGTCTTCAATACAGTATTCCTTCTTTTTTGGTTCCTTTATTTGTTGCTAGTGGAAACATAAACAAGCCCATAGAAACCTAATGTTAGATTCAAGTTAAACATTACACTAGACATCTGAAGCTAGAACCCTTGATTTTATATATTTTTGTGTTCCTCAGCATGGACAAAATTGTACAGTTGCTAGAGTACAGTTTTTCACAGTATTTGATATAAATGGTGAAACTTGTCTTCTTGAATTCTCTTGTTGTTTTCTTCGACAGTTTTTTCGAGATAGGAAAGGAAAAGTTTTGTTTTCACAAAGCTTCATTTAACTCGATATCGTGATACCTTTTGAAAGGATTTTGATTATCCCCTTGCAAAACAGAAATTTACACTTTTGGGTCAGCAGACACATTTAGACAATAAAAATTTATAACAGGGTGGAAATATAGAACATAATTCAAGAGAGAGGTATAAATATAAAGAGAGAAAGGGAAAGAAAGAAAGAAAAAGGGAAGCGAAAAAAAGGTAGAAAGGAGAGAGAGGAAGAGAGATGTGAGAGAGAGAGAGAGAGAGAGAGAGAGAGAGAGAGAGAGAGAGAGAGAGAGAGAGAGAGAGGTTAAATGGAATGATTAAATGCAAGAGTCATTAGTGTCAGTAGAAATTAAAGAATGTTGTTTGTTGAAGAAAGAAGTTGCAAAAGATACTTCCAAAGTTAACAGTTCTGCTGGATTGGTTGATTGCATAATGTGTTTTGTTAGCTTTAAGAAATTTCACATACAAATAATATAATTTATTATTGTATCGTGTTTAGGCAATTGTTAAGTAAATGTTAAGTAACTTCTGCTTGATAACCATGTGACAGTATTTCACATGCCTTTAATAATGCTCTTTTATTTTTGTTGGTAGGATATCAACCTTTTATAAATTAATTTTGCAGAGCACTTGATGGTTATGAACTTCTTTTGCATGACAACCAGTACTGCAGGTAGTCATATTCCATCATGCATCATGTAGGAACACAACTCTTTCCCCTTTTTTCATCCGTCTCTCTGAGCCGATTTTCACTCCTATTTTAAAGGGTAAGGCTATGGCAAATTTCTAAGACATAACACACAGAGGTATTACCTCACTTCTTTCTTTTTATCTTCTGCTTGCCATCTTAGCGTCTTTATGAATATAAAACTTGCAAAATGCCTTTTTACAAATACATTTTCCAAGTCTTAATGCTGTTAGAAGCCGTATAGTACAAAATATGTCCCTCATTCATGTTGTCAGACATGGTGCATCTATGCCTGACTTTGTATTTTCTTTTCTGGATATAACCTCTACACTACTGTACAAAACGTTTTGATAAGGTTTCGAAAAACCGCACTTCCTTTTCTTCTTTCGGATGCTACCTGTCAACTTCCTTTCCTCTTCAATTCTTTGAACTTTCTTAGTTTCTTCTTATTCACTAGTCACTACCATGCTTCTGTTACGCCGCTAATCTGGCATTCAAACTAAAATAAAGTACCTGTTGAAAACAACATCTGTATTACTAGCAGACCTTATGTAGAGTTGAACATAGCAGTGTTTGTGTCAAATGTCTGAAAAACTGCAAAATTGCATATGTATTATTTATATTTCTTAACTCAGAAACCGTAATAATAAATGTTTTGATGAGAACATTCTACATGACTTTCAACAATAGCTCTTTAATGAGGAGCTCCATTAAGCTAAGAAAGACTTCAAATCTACCAAAATGGTAAGTGATAGTTTAAAATCTGTAGCCTTGAAGGAGGATGGAGAAAAAATTAATCAGTTACGATGTATCTTATCTTTACACAAAATTACCAGGGATGTGAAAGTTATAGAGGAATGTCCATAAAAGTTGTACATGCCGGAAGACATGTCAATGGCAGTAGACTAAAAAACTTAAAGCATTCTCGTCAAAACAGCGCTTTGTGAGGCCATCATATCTACCTACAATAGTTACTTTTTAGAAGTAAACCCCTTAGGGATGGGTAGCCCAAGAGCTTTTTATCTTGTCAATGGTTGTCTCAGCCAATGTGTCAATATCATCGGAGGAAATTCAAAATTATTTTTTAGGTACATGGAAGACAAACTGACAGAGATAAAACGCAGACAAGCTAATCAAAAGCCTAATGAAATCATCAACCTACATAAAAATATGAATTTGGAAGTTGGGAGGGAGGAAAAAATCAAGGGTCTGCCCTAAATCCTTTTCTGTTTTCAGTCGTCATGGACACCATCAGTAATACGGTCAGAGAGGAAGTACCAGACGAATTGTTATATGCGGACGACATCGCTATATCAGCAAACTGAATAGAAAAACTACAAGACAAGATAGGCATGTGACAGGGTGAATTGAAAAGCAAGGGACTCAAAGTGAATAGCAGGAAGACGGAAGTAATACCTGGGAGCAGTCATAAATGAATGTGGAGGAAGTAGGGACCAAGTGAAGTCAAGGATGACCAAAGCATGGGCGAAGTGGAGAGAAACCAGTGGTAGGTTGTGACAAGAGAATGTCAATGAAGTTAAATGTGGAAGTGTATACGAGTGCCATACGACCAGTTCTGTTGTATGGGAGTGATGGGAGTGAAAGGATTGAGGAGGTCGGAGAAGCAGTTACTCGAAAGCACTGAAATGAGAATGTTGATGTGGATATGAGCTGTATTCTTATTTGAGCACAGGACGTTTGTTAACGTAGTCAATATAAAAGATAAGTCAAAAAAGGCAAGGCTAAAGTGGTTGGGTTACATTATGCAGAGAGACGAACACAACATCTTGAAAAATACCCGGCAAAGGTAGAAGGAATACGCAATAGGGAAAGACAGAAGTTACGGTGGAAAGACACCTTGGAAAGAGATGTGATAGAAGTTGGTGTAAGGACAGGAATGTGGGAAGATCGGATGGAGTAGAAGGAAATTTGTCGAGTGGCTGGACCGATTTAAAGTTGGAAAATGGCCGAAGGAAGACGAAGAGAGGAAAACCAGACGCTACTATTTCTAGACAAAAGGATTACCCATGACCATGATACCTGTAGACTTTTATCAACATGAAATAAATCTTCGGACATACAACTGAGCATAAACGTAATCTACCGTGCTTAACATTATTGCAACAAAGCTTCAAGCGCTATAAATGTTTTTTAGTATGAGGTTTTATGCATCGTCTCCACCACATATGTAGTAAGTGGTATCACTTCAACGAAAGTCTCGAAAAATCACAGCCCATGCTAGAACTTGATAAGTACTTTTCCACTTTCTATGAACCGATACTCAAGAAGAATCTAAATTCTGTCATGGAAGAAATGGAGTATCTTTCTGATAAACAATCATTTCTATGAACCCTTTAGTCGGAAAAAATCCTTTTGGTAACCAAAGATTTAATAATTTGTAAGGAAGACTATACGCGTCTTGAGAGGCATTGCGATCGCACATGGTCTATTGAATTTGTGCAATAGACCATGTTTGATCCCAATGTCTCTCAAAAACACCAAATAGTCGTTATCTTAAATCACCGGTAGAGAAAATTCGTATAAGCGGTGTTGTCGGCAAACGCACATGTCATGCTGCACTGCAATCTATGTTGGCAAAACATGTCAACATATAGAGTCTTGGTTTAAAGAACATATCTAGAGACAGGGAATTCATGAAATCCTCCATTTATTTCAGTGTAATATACTGCACTCTTATAACCATCTGTATTTCTAATACAATAACAAATCTTTACACGTTTCTTCATCCAGCCATGTTGAGGAAAGCCAGCGTTAATCGAATACTTATCAGATGTAATTCCATCTAATGTGACACACATTTTAGGATCTAAGAGAAAGAAATGAGGGGATCTTAAGGCCCTTCCACAACTATCATAACCAGAAAGTTTACGAAGGAAGCCAATATGTGGCATTTGAAAGGGTGAGGCGCCCTATTAAATGCTTTGGATATATCAAGAGCTATACCTCGTTCTTTACCAAAGGCTCCCATATACCTATGGTAGTACAGTGATTACAGTCAAAAGGCCATCAGTAGAGCGAGATTCTCTACCGAACATCAACAAAGAGACCTGAGGTATTCAAGAATTCTACCAGCGCATTGTCGATAAGTCGTTCAGAGACAGTACTAATGACTGAAAGAAGACATACAGATCCACATGTGTTAGGATCAGATGGATCACCAGCATTTTTTAAGATAGGAACAACATTAAAAACTTTTCAGGATGGCGGAAAACAAGATTCCGATAGGCAATGGGAAAAGGTTTGGACAATAAGGAAGATATCTCAAAAGCACACTCTTTCAAAGCCACTGCTAAAATTAAATCTACACAACAAATTTCGATTTGATCAAGCCAATGAATAATTAATCTTTCCAACTAATCTGGAATTTATGGTGACAGAGTCCGAAATCTGATCAGTTTGTGGAGGAAGCTCTGGGAAAAAACACCAGTGTCATTTAGGGAGGAACTGGTGGGAAACAATCTAGTAAAAATATAAGTCTTTACTCTAGAGGTCAGAGAAAATCAAACACCGCCAAAAAGAGGCGGATTAACTGACTTGCAAGAATTCAAAACACTGTTGTAAATCTTCCAGAAATCTCGACTTCCAGCTTTTTGAGTAGAAATAGATCCTCGAACTTGCTCAGCATTGAGAGATTTAGCGTCAAAAATCACCGTATTATAACCGCTGCTAGCCCATCTGAAAGAGACCCTAGATTCACCAGTTCCATCACCTTGAAACTCAATATAGAAATGCTTGCGATGAGCAATAGGAGAAAAACAGTGAGCATTGAACCATGGAGAGTTAGGTTTTGCTTTGTACCTACGACAAGGTACAAATGTTTCAATACCAACTTGTACTCATTCTGTGCAGTCAATTGCAGCATCAGAAGCTGATTTGTTCAAGACTGAATTCCATGGTACACTACTAAGAAACTGAAAAAATCCATCCCAATCAGCCTGACCAAACCTACAAGTCTTAAGACGATATGTGTTGTCAACAAAATTTGGAACAGTTACCTTAAGCTTAACAGGGACAACAACATAATCAGAAGATTCAAATAGAAGTAAATATGGAGCTCTACAATGTTCAGCAACAGAAGCCAAAAAGATATCTAAAAGAGAAGATTATCCCAAATCTGAATGAAAATCAAGAAACTTTATAAGATCATTGACAGGAGCGAAGTTTAAGTAACTTCTTCAGGTCTGTCAGCTCTGCTAGAATGACTCAACCAGGACATATGATGAAAATTATAGTCACCAAAGGCAAACGTGTTATCATGTGATGGTATTCCAAGGCCTTATTAATGCAGTTTGTTACTGTTTTAATAACTAAGCATGAATCAGAAGAGAGAGATCGATACAAGAAAAATAGATAACAAGTGCCAGTAGAAGATACAATCAAAAGCACATTTTTTTGTTCTAACAGCTGGGTGATCCTGTCGAACATACATACTAAGACCATGATAAATCGAATGAATGATAGATGGATGGAAAGATAGATGGATGGATAGATAGATTGGTTGTTAGATAGTTAGATAGATCGATAGATAGATAGATGGATAGATAGATAGATAGATGGATAGATAGATAGATAGATAGATAGATAGATAGATAGATAGATAGATAGATAGATGGATAGATACCTAAATGAAGGGAATAAACGACTCACAGTTTGGAAAATTGACTCAAAGAACAATAACTAAGGGTAATGAGTGGGACCCCATTGCACAAATTGTGAGGGTAAGATTTATTTATGTAGCTTTCCCAAGCCAAGTAATTGTGTTATTAATATGAATTAATATTTGTATTTAGAATTAACATTTTCTCATTCTTTTCTACTAGAAAAATATCACGCAATGCAACAAACGTCGAGCAGAGTACAATGTGCTCTGGTTGTTTGAGACCTATTGTTGATACATATTTACTTGGAGCTCTTTCATCTTTCTGGCACGAAGACTGTTTAATTTGTGACATTTGCCAAAAGCCACTATGGAGACAAGGAAATCGATTTTATTACAGAAGTATGAAGAGATTCTGTGTTTGGGACTATGTGAAGTAAGTATTAAGAGCCCACCCTTATAACGTCATGTTATTGGATTTATCTGCATAAATAAATTCGTTAAAAAACAACCTGCTCTGTTTTCTTTCAAGCTACAAACAAACAACTTTTGCAAGGGAAAATACTACCACTACTACTACTACTAATAATAATAATAGTAATAATAATAGTAATAATAATAATAATAATAGTAAGTTTTTTTGATTTCTAAAATGCCAGCCAGATACACTTTATTTTGAATGAAGTTCTAAATTTCTTACCAAAACCAGATTTATTTGGACGTCAGCAGTTCCCATGGAAGATATTTGTTTATTAGAGAGTTTGTTTTGTAGAACAGGAATAAAATGAGAAAAAGAGGACAATATTCATTGATCACTTTCCAATACAAAGAAAACCAGTATATCTCGTAATAACAAGAAAGCTGAGAAGAAAAACAGTTCAATGAAAACAACAGATAAGATACTGGAGGTGTTTTAAATCTCATTGAAAACAAGTGAAAATAGTAGAAAAGTGATCAGTACGTAAAGCTATCATGGGTATATGTTCTATCACTTTAGCTATTGACATTACATTGACAACCAAATGACTTTCCAACCATATCTTTTACTTACACAAAATAATTTTCACAGGTTTATTTTATTGCTATTAACAAATAGCAATCTTTGTCGTTAACATCTTTTATTTTTAGAGATTGAAAAGTAACGGGCATTTTGGGGTATCATTTAGGTACAAGCATCACACTGCTAGTTTCACTGCGTATGAATTTTATCATCAGCATAGCAAACTATAGTAGAGGTTATCCCTTTCTAATCATTGTCCAATGTTGCTAGCGTTGGAAACTTGGTAGAATGATTCTGGAAAACTAATAGGCACCTGCTTCATAGACCTTAGTAAGCTATTTGAACAGAATGAGACACAAGAAAGTTATAAACAAATTTGAGTACTATGGAATCCGTGACAATAAATTGAATAATTCAAGAGCTATTTATTTGATCAGCACTTACGTATTTGTTTTAATAGAATTATACCCTGTGAGAAACCAGTCTACAAAGGCATCTCACAGGACTCCCCTCTGCGGCCCCTTCTGATATTCCGTATATTCCTTAATGACATTTCTAAAAAATTTACATATTCAATTATAGTAAAACAAGCTGTTGACACCCTACATTTCCATTGTAGTAAGAATCTCGATGAACTGGAAAAGCTATTACAAGAGGATCTCAGGAAATTTTATGGCTAGTTTGAAGAAAACGAACTTTTGATAAAATTAAAACCTGGTAAAACCAAAGTTTTACTGTTCATTACTTCCAAATGATTATCAAAAGTAAAGTTAGAGATAGAAATAATGTTGATGAACAACCAAATTGAAGCTACTTTAATCAATTTTCAATTATAAGTATCTGGTTAAAGAGATCGTACAGACCTTAAACTTGAATTTTCATTTTGAAAAAGAGCCAGACATGGTGCAAGGATATTGGGTAAAGAACTTCATTTCCCTTCTTTTCCTTTCTCTTTCTACTGCTCCCTTTAATTATAGCCACAGCAGATTACTCTCCTCCATTTTGCTCGGGCTGTCGCATCTTCCATCTGTACGCCTTCTGCTTTCATCGCCTCTGCTATCACATCCACGTAGCTCCTTTTTGGGCTTCTTCTTTATCTTCTCTCTGGCACATCCATTTCCAGCATTCTTCTTCCCACCTATTCTTCTTCTCTTCTAGTGACAAGTCCAAACCATCTAAACCTTACCTCCCTTTGCTTATCCCCCAGTTTCCTTAAATGCGCTGTACCTTTTATATACTCGTTTCGTATTCTGTCTAGCCGAGTGACCCCAAAGGACATACGTAGCTCCACGACCTCTAGTTCGGCTTCCTGCTTTTTGGATGTTGCCACTCCCTCTAACCCAAATAGTAATCCTGGTCTTAAACCGTCTTGACAATATTTTTTACATCAGGGGATATTATTTTGTTGCATATCACTCCGGTTACTTTTCTTCATCCGTTACATTCTGCCTATACTCGCTTCTTTACTTCTTTGTTGGCATCTCCATCGCTCTACGCCGTGGACTCTAGTCGACCACCTTCTTTACTTCTGTTTCCTCCATTCCTATTTCATTCTTATTTCTTTCACTAAAGACCAAATATTCTGTTTTCTCTTTGTTTACTTTTATCCCTCTTTTCTTCAAGGTGTCACGTCACACGTTTAGCTTTTTATCTGCCTCGTTTCTTATCTCGCTACATAATACAGTGTCATCGGTAAACAACAGAGCTCCTCTTTTCTAGCCCCTTCCGTCCTTGATTCAGGCAAATAGGAAGGATATTATAGCTGAACCTTGATGTTGACCAACTTTGACTTCAAACTACTCGGTCAGTCCTGTACTACTTTGGACAGCAGTCATGTTGTTCCTGCACCAGTTATACATACTGTTCTGGTGTTTCAAATTTCCCTGTGCAATAACATAGTTCTTCCCTCTGAGCCCTGTCATATGCTATCTCCAGTTCCTTCCTTTGTCCTTCCTTTTGCTCTTCGTAAGCTTGCACAGAGCGAGTATCGCATCGTTTGTGCTTCTACCTGGCAGGAACCCATACTGGTGTGGACAGAGTCTGACCTCCTGTCGCAGCTCTGAATCAAATCTTACAGCTTGAATGTGTGGGTCATCAACTTAATGCCTCGGTAATTACCATTCTCTTGCGCATTCCTTTTGTTCTTGAATGCTAGAATCAACACACTTCTCCTCCATTCTACTGGCATCTTTTCGCATGCAAGGATCCAGTTAAACAGCTTTGTTAGTACCTCAAAACTCTATCTACCAGGACATTTCCAGGGCTCAATAGGGATATTGTTAGTGTTGTGTGGTCGAACGCTATTGTGTCTAAGAGCTATGACTAAAAATATTGACCACTTCAGACCAATATCATGTTTTTTCCTTATATGATAGCTAATGACGAGTATCATTGTGGAAGAAATGTACAGTTTGGTGAAGAGCAGAGGAATTCTACCTGAGACACAGGAAGGCTGTAGAAAGGGCAGCCGTGGAATGAAATACCAATTGCTAGTAGACAGACTAATTTTCAAGGATTGTAAAAGGAGGCATACGAAACTTACTATGGCATGGATTGATTACCGGAAAGCCTATGACATGGTTTCCCACTCATGGATTGAAGAATGTATGTTTTTTGTCAAGATAGCAGGCAACATGAAAGGGGTCTTATTCAGCAGTACGCAAAGATGACAAATAGAACGTATGGCTGAGGGTCAGTCACTGGGTACAGTAAAGATAAGCAAAAGGATATTTTAAGGAGATAGCCTCTCACGTTTACTGTTTGTACTGTGTGCTATACCAATGACACTCTTATTGGGGAAAGTGAAACCAGCCTACGACTTCAGCTAAAGACAAATTCATGTCAATCATCTATTCTTTGTGGACCACCTCAAACTGTAGGGGGAAACTAAGAATCACATTGACTCCCTTGTCAACACTCCGTACCTTTTCAATGTTGATTTAGGGATGGAATTTAGCATTTAAAAATGTAAAGTGATGATAGTGAAGAGAGAAAAACTGAAAATTTCGATGGTTGTCATTTTACCAAGCGGACAAACGTTAATGCAGAAGGAAGGACAAGGATACAAATATGTCGGAGAATTAGAATAAGACAGGATGAAGGAAACAGAGATTAAGGGGTTGCTTTTTTAGGAATATAAACGAAAGGTGGAACTTATCTTGAATTCTGAGTAGATCTGAACGCTGAGTTGAAGAAACAAGTTCTTCGCAATCAATACATGGGCAATCTCCATTTTTAGATACGGAGCAGGTGTGTTTAGTTTAAATATAGCTTAAGTGTCAGATCTAGAAAGAAAGACAAGAAAGTTGTTGACGATGAATGGTACATTCAACCTTAAGGTCGAAAGGGATTGATTGGTTGTACTATATGTGTCCAGACAGAAGACAATAGCTTGGGCATGTACATAAAGAACAGCATAGAACCTTTGTTGCAGAAAGTAAGGAAAGCGAGAAACCTTGTGGCTGAAGACTTCGTGGATAAAAGTGGTTATAATAGAAAATATGTCGAGGATCGACAGGAAATGTGAAGAAGATGAACATGTAACGGCAGTTTATTCGGAACCTTGGGTATTATAATATTGACATAACAGCGACATGAGAATGGCTAAAATATGCTGGATTAAGGCCGGAAACTGAAGCCCAGATTTGTACAGCACACAAGCAAGCTTTTTGTACCAGGTATATTAACGAGGCAAGGAGAATCTGGAGCTTTACAAAAGAAAAAAATATTGGTTGGCGTCGGGAAGGGCATCCAGCCAAGAAATTCTTCACTGCCAAAACAAAGTCCCTCTAAAGGGCACTGTGTGCGCCTTAATTGTTGGGGGAAAATGTCGTTAAAACCAAATATATATATATACATATTTGAATTCCTACATAGACAATACCAGGGACTTACCGCTATGTATGATGTGCAACAAAAGAGGCGAGACTGTTTACCACTTTGTCAGTGAATGCAGTAAACTTGCACAAGGAGATTACAAGAGATCACACGATGTCGCCAGATTATTCAAATTGAACTATATGCACTCTATGGTGTTAAAAGATGTGCGAGGTGTTACGAACAAAAGCCCGAAGGTGTTGTAGAAGCAGAAAAAGTGAAACTACATTGGGACTTTTACATACAGTGGACTTTTGTCATTGAACATCGAAAACCTGATATTGTTCTTGCCAACAAGGTGGGGAAAAAATTGCATAATAATTGACATTGCAGTGCCTGGGGGCAAAAGAATGAAATTAAAAGAACAGGAAAAAACAGTAAATTATGATGAGTTAAAGAAAGGGTTGGTCAAAATTTGGTCCCTTAAAAAAGTAGATACTGTACCGATAGTAGTCGGAGCATTTGCCGTAGTGTTAAAGTGTCACAAAAAGTGGATTGAAAAACTTGGAATAAAAAGAAAAACACATTATCCAGAAAACTGCATTGCAAGGAACGTCAAGAGTACTGAGAAAGGTCTTATTGTCAGGAACGTTGGATAGCCTGTAACACTTGGAATCGTGTAGTGGACAGCTGTCAGAGTCTTTAAATACCCAATTAACATCCAACCGGTCATACATATTCGAATAACAATAAGAAGAAGAAGAAAAAGAAAAAGAAGAGGAAGAGGAAGAAGAAAAATAATAACTTTTTTTTAAACTTCATGTTTTTTTTGTCTAAAATCCTTAACAAAAAAAAATTTTTTAAAAATGACGCAATATCAACAGCACTAAAATATATATCAGTTTATCTAAGACAGTAAAATTCGTCTTGCAGTCCTGATAGAGAGTGAATTGCTAACAAAACTTAGTAAAATGTCAAAATTCCTTTTTCTAACCACGTTTTATTTTTTTGTGTATATAAATAGTATGAACACCGTAAGGCAATTTCACTAACTTTATTAATCAGTCTATGAGTATTTATATTATGACTTTTTAGGAAAGAGAAGAACAAGTCATTTTGCTTTGGCACAAATCCCAGTGAAGTAACTTCGACGTAAAATTTGGTTAAGTTCATGTTAATAATTAAATCGTTTTCGAGATGAGAGTATCGATTTTTCTTGTAATTGTTTGATTTCTCTATATTTGATTCGAAACATGTAAATTCAATTGAGTATATATCATTTCCTTTTTTCAATACAATATCAGGCCTGAGTCTTTTAAAGATTTTATTTGGATCACGATAACCAGATGAATCAGCATATATTTCGAATCCCCTTTCTGTTAAATGTTTGTAAAGAAATGAAGAATGGTATACAACACCGAGTCATGACGCCATGTAAATCTTCCGTCATTTATTGCTGTTGAGCAGTGATTAAGAACGTGAAGCTGCGTTTGCTTTTGATTGCAGAGTGGAAATAGCTCTGAATTTATTTTCTTCCACCTCTTCAGATTTATGTTGATAGGAAGAGAGAATATCAGAGCTTTTCGTGCAAACTTATAAATGTTAGATGGCATACTTTCTCTTATTCTGTGCCACATGTTAATTGCTTTGCTGGAACAGAAGTTTGTAACGGTCTTAAGAATGGCATTTTGTTCTTTCAGACCAGCCATGTTACTGATAATACCGTTTATTGTCTCTTTTCTCATCAATTTGGCTGCAGACTTTTTGTCATTGCTCTGCAGAAGACGCTCTTCCTCTAAGTGTTTCTTAACTGAAAGTTTGTAAAGTTCAGTAATCTCTTGATTTTTAGATAACTTTAATATCGAGCGTTTTACTAGCTGACATACTTTAAAAATATCGGATGGTAACGAGAGTCTGATACCTAGTTTATTTGTCGGCAGGAACAGATGTCG
>RDPX01000031.1:2156121-2172470 GCA_003991215.1 Morbakka virulenta
TCTCTCTCTCTCTCTCTCTCTCTCTCTCTCTCTCTCTCTCTCTCTCTCTCTCTCTCTCTCTCTCTCTCTCTCTCTCTATCTCTCAATCGAACTTTGTATTAACAATACTCACTACGACAAGTCCAGTGCACATTAATCAAATTTAATTTACTGAGCCAATAGGTCAAACACTGGTACACACTGGCCCTAAAAGAACTTTATATTTATTTCCCAAAGTTATAAAAGTTAGCTGTTTTCATTTTTTTGTAAATATCTAAATCCTTCCCTAATTAAGAGAGCAGAAATTTCGTATTTTTACCAAAACAAGAATATAGAAACTGCTAATCAGCTTAGTAAAATGAGCTTGGGATAAACTCAGTTTGGTAAATAAAGAATTACTTAAAATTTGAAATACAGAAATCTTGCTTAACGATATTGAGTATTTACAAACAATGTTAAAATAGAAGCGCTCAAGCAAAAACAAAGGTTCACCTGGTCATTTATCTTCGGTCAAATATGTAAATGGACTGAAAAAGTAGGGTTTTATCGGTTGCTCTCTAAACGTAAACTTATATTCCACCATCCTTTTGGTTTTAGTATATTTCGTATTTCAAAAAGTCAAATAAAATGAAATCGATGAGCAGGGGTAAACAACATGTATTTATTTCAATATAAATGGAAGCCATGAGATGAAATCGGTATTCATATGGTCTATTAGAAGCTTGATACACAGGATTAGGGTCGAGATTTCAGGAAGTGACTATAGACGACGGCAGAAGTTCAGGTTTAAATAAGTTGGAAACAATTATTCACTTTCAATTTTAATTTGAAAGATGGCTCTTAGAAATCTATGACATCTCGTTTGAAAGCACGTCATAGAAACACTCACTAAAGGCTCTTAAAATTCTGGGCTTCTATTCAAAAAGTTAATCTAAAGAATTACGAGTCGCTAAATTA
Source organism: Morbakka virulenta (assembly GCA_003991215.1). Classification (NCBI taxonomy): domain Eukaryota; kingdom Metazoa; phylum Cnidaria; class Cubozoa; order Carybdeida; family Carukiidae; genus Morbakka; species Morbakka virulenta. Next base: position 2,157,058 of record RDPX01000031.1, read on the forward strand.
TTACTCAGCACTTCTAAGATGGAGGGAGAGGGTTGGTGATCTTAATTTTGTTGGTTACTGAACTATTGATGGAATGGGGAGTTAAATAATTAGAATTAAAAGAGAGAAAAAAAATCACTGATATTAAATAACATAAAACTAGGCCTTTTGACTTCCAGTCGGTATTTGTTATTTTAATCTACTTTCCCATGTTTGCCTGAATATTTATTTTTTCTGAAACAGTTGGCAGACTGACATAACAATATCGTAGGTACAAGTGGTTGTGAGTTGGGGCATTTAACAAAACCAACTTATGCAACAGAAAAAATCCAGTCCTTAATTTTATGGTTCAGATTTGGTGTTTAGGATTTTTACCATGTAATGTTGTCTTTCGTTTAAATGGGACGCATTAAAAGTTTTAGAGTTTTGACTATTACTGTTCGTACCAGAAGAGCAAACCTTTTTTAAGAGACTGCTCGATTTCTTATTATTGGATACGAAAATATGTCAGTAGTACTATAGCCACTACTGATCTACCAGATACATCAATTACACATTAGATAAACATTGCAATTAAAATTAAGTTCATTTTGGTCGAAAGATTTTTTAAAGAATCGTCGTGTTCAATTCAATTAGTAAACAGCAACGGTATGGTACTTAAAGACTTATGGTACTTTAAGACTTTATCATCAACTTAGCACAATCTTGTTGATTTTCAAAAAACAGCAAAAGTTTTGTTCGCGAATATACGTTGCTTAGGAACACCTACATCTTGTGTAAACTCGAACAATTTTTCAGTGGCCTACAAAAATATTAGTCAAAGTTATATCTACCGGTAAGCACATAGCTACATTATCACTTTGTTGCTACGTAAAATTATGAAAGCTTAGTTCAACCGATTTAGAACTGGCAATGATTGTATTTAAAGTAAAGCTTTTATCTGCAGTAAAGTTTGTAAATAGACTTTTAATATCGTGGAGCACAACGCATAATTGATTGGAACTACCGAGCACCAAATGTAAGAGTCCCTAACACAGAAATTAGAATATCATCCTAGCACTGGATGAAGAAACAGTGGAAGATAATTGGCCAACTGGAGAAGGGAAGAGGCAAACAATGATAAAATAGGTCTGACAAGAACACCGTTCTGGAAAATATAATTCTACATTCTTTCAGACAGAAACAATTTGTGCATGGTCTTTAATTGTCAGGACAGTCAGGCACAAAGTGGGGGGCTTTCTAGATTTCTTTTCGTTTTACATCAGCCAGTCACATAAAGTGGTGGAGTTCTTCGATCTTCTCTTCGTTTTCTGTATTGGTAAAAACAAATTAGACTTGTTTCAAAATCCTTTACTTTGTGGACTTATTGAAAGTCAGAGATATATGAGCGTTATCATATCATGAGTCGTAAGGTTCTTTAGAGCTACGAATTGGGAGATACTTCTTCCATCGTCAGGGAGAAGAATCTCTCAGGACGTAGCTCAGGAAAAGCTTAAGACCCAAGACAAGAAAAAGCTCTTATATCCTAACTTCTTCTCTGGCGTATTGGTCCAGTTTTGTGCCAACAAAAACTATTAGCAAAAACGACCTTAATTAAAATGCGAGATTCAAGTCTTTTAACAAGTATAAGTTAAAAAACGTAATAAAATAGCTGTAAAAAGCAATCTCTTTTCAGAAACTGCCGTGCTTTAATTAGCTTTCTCCACAGGTACGAACCAACCAGCCATCGTCATCCGGATGAAACCGTCCTTTTTGTCTTCCTCAATAGCTTTCATTGCAATAAGCAATTAAAACCTTTTAAAAATTTAGTACTTCAAAAATTAGTGTATCACCAATACACCAGAGGTGCATGCAGAAGCGATTATAAGTTGCGGGCTATAAGCTGAGTAGAAAAAGAATTATAAGTAGTCATTTCAAATGCAAATTACTAAGACTGACAACCAATCATCTTTGCGTGAGATACCTTTCATTTTCAGTTCATATTATATCAAACACTTTAACCTATTTTGTAGAAAGTAAAGGAATAGACAGAAAGAAGAGTTCCTTTCCTAAACTACGTTATTAGGCCGTTTTTACCACAACAACTGGCGAAACATCAAAATTTTATGAATTACGTTTTATTAGCCCATTGTTTACCACGAAAACAAAAATAACTGAAGATTTAACGAAATATCTTTAAACATTACTCAGACTTACAAAAACGTAGTTTTCTGGTATGCAACCCGAAGTATTTCCAGTGTTTTCAGTCATTCTATTATCAACCTACCATGATATTTCCATTAAGATCGGATGCTTTATTCGATTTATCCTGTGTAACTTCAAATGTTTGTTTCATGCTATAGGCATATTCCATTTTATTTTATTTTATTTTATAGATTTATGTTCAAAGGTCCTGCAAGGCCATTTTAAGTTTGGCATAAGTAATAATCCTTTAGCAAAAGTTCTGAGATTGATTCAAGAAAAGTACCCCTGCCAAAATATGCCTGTAATGAGTCGAGTTCCAAACTGCATTAAAGAAGCAAGAGTTTTAGTCTTTCGGATGGAACAATGGTGCTATTTTTCGAAGCCATGTTGATCGTATTCATGAACTCTCAGGGTTCAAATTAAGGGCCAACAGGGCCAAAAATCATTGAATGAAATCAATGTTTACACAGTCCGTCCTTAAAATATGGAATGGGTCATCCAAAATATGCATGAGCCATTCCTTATCATCCTTGATTACCCTAGAGGATATATGGATTCCAAATATCCGTTTGAATAGTCAAAGATAAAAAGACTAAATAAATAGATAAAACAAACAGTGGTTTGAACGCGTTCAAAAATAAAAATAGAATGACGCACAGAAAAGGCAGTAACATAGTCAAATTACTTTCAAAACATCTAATTCTATGAAATGAACATGTTTTTATGTGAGGAAACTTTACAAACGATATCCATAGGAAAATTTGAAGAGTTGAAAACCAAATTAATGGGCAGAAAATGCTTTTTTCAAAATGAGGAGTTTACGCCAAACGGTTTTCATGAAAAAGGAAAAACCTATCTTAAATAATAGTCCTCGTTGTCGGTTAAAATCGCCTCCCATCACAGGATTTAACACATTCTAAATTCTTACTATTTTTTTTTTACCTCCACCAAGACAAGGAGCTTATGATTTCGAATGTGATAGTCCTTTGGCATGTCTATTTGCTTGCAGAATAACTTTAAATGTTATAGGAGTTTGGTAAAATTTTTTAGGAAATGTTTATAGTAGCACAAGAAGGAACTGATGAAATTCTAGTGTTGATCAGGATCATCCTCTGGTTTGGTTTGAGTTTGTGTAGGATTGTTCTTTATTTCTATCAACTGCTCATTTTGAAAATTCTGAACTTTATGGATTCAGAGGAAGCCATAGATGTTAGAGCTTTATCATGTCATGAGTCGTAAACTTTTTCTGAGCAACGTTTCGAGAAGTATCTCTCGAAACGTTGCTCAGAAAAAGTTTACGACTCATGACATGATAAAGCTCTTACATCTATAACTGCTCATTTGTTTGCAAATTTCATAACTGCAAATACAATACCAGATGACTCAGTTTACGGTAGAGTGTCAGAATGAGGGTTTGAACGTCCATGGTTAAATCCCATGTCTCGGCAATGTTGTTATTTTTGGCTTGTGTTTATTTAATGAGTGCAGGACTACAACATTTTATAAATATCCCAATATGGAAGGAAATAAATAATAAGCTGCTTGGTAGAAGTTTGCACTCTCTGAGTACTTTTCTAGTTTTAAAAGGAGAAAACTAGTTTATCCAAAGTATAAACAAAGAGTCGAATAGGTAAAATAGGAAAATAAACCAAGGAAACCCCACTAAAACTACAAAACTAAATTAAGTAAAATTTTCCAGTTGTAACCTCAACGTTTCAAATTGGTGGCCGAATTTTTTTTTGAGTTTCTCTCCCTCGACATTTTAACGTCAGTAAAAGCGTTTTGGGGCACATTTCTTTGCAAAAAATAATTCAAAAAATATAAATTGCGGAGGTCAGCAGATATCCTTTAAAATAAATTTTGTTTCACATTAATTTCAGAATTTCAGTCCTTTTTTTCCCTTGTACAAACCAAGTCTGCCAGAAACTAAATTGCTTCAGCTTAAGTAGTATTGGACAAGTGTGCTAGTTTATCTAAAGTTTTAACTGCATGGGTGACTACGTACAGAACCAGTCTGTGGGGAAAAAACTAACACCCTGCTGTTTCACGAAAACAGTTTGCACTATCTATTCCATTTTACTTCGTTTTAAGTAATTAATCAATTACAGGAAATAATTTTTTTTTCTGAAAGCTATCAAATTATTTTTAACTCAATGAACAATGGAATTTTCTTGTCGTTACAGAACCTATGGAAAACCAGGCCAATGTTCCAAATGTGATAAAGTGATTCCTCCTACAGAATACGTGCTTAAATTCAATGCCGAAATAACTTACCACATCGAATGTTTCTCTTGTTCTGTATGCAAAAGAAGTTTTTGTGTTGGAGAAAGCTTTTTTTTAAGGAGTGCAAAGGAAATACTTTGTATGGAACATTGTAAAGGTCAATTTGATACAAGGTTGCAAGAAATACCTTTCGGTGATGCTGCATGTTCTGGGCAAGATTATACAGCTGTACGAGACACGCGAGAGGAAAAGCCAGATGGACTTTATTAACAATATATAGCACATATATCATTAAATATAGATGGTTAAAATGTTAGCTACCTTGAGTTACTACTAAATTTTAATGGTGGTCTATTTTAAGAAAAATAACGACAAGAAGCTGTATTCGATTTCTCTTACGATTTCTCTTCATTACGATCGTTCAGTTACCAATACAATCATAATCATGGAAATTTATTCATCTTGTATATTTTTCTGATTGAACTACACTCACAACAAAGTGAAACTGACCAAGGCAAACCGAAAACACTACATGTGAATAGAGATCTTTAGTTAAAAAATAGACGATTAAATCGATAAACGATACCAGAGCAACATATTCTATTTCTTAAAGTGGCATTGAAGTAAAGAGTCAAGTTAAAAATTATTACGATGAAAAAGAAATTGTTAATAATTTGGCTGATACAAGATAAATTACACAAAATCTTAGTCAGTCATTTCAATAAATCAACATGATTTATATCCTCTTTCACTTTAAAGGTCTATAAATGAACTTCTATTATAACTAACAGAACGGTTTTGAGGTTACCTCATTTGATCGCTCAACATTTTCAAATCTACACCTAAAAAGCATCCATATTTCACAGAATTCTTCAAATTGAAGCATAAAAAATATAGTTTAATGCAAGTTACTTTTACTAAAAACCCGACACCTTGAAATACCAGGATAACGCTTGGTGGTGTTTGGTCGGTCTCATGGGGAAAAGTGTTCGGCCTTCATTGGAAATTTTCCTGTGATGTTTGTGAAAATACTGGTTGTAGTGTCACCTCACCACCACTCTTCTTCATCTTAAGAGCAAATTATGGTACACAGCAGCTGCTGTGGCTCCATTTACTAGCACTCCCATCACCATAGGGCTCAATCATTTGGTATGGTGATGGTCTGCGTCTGGGTACTTGTTTTAGAAATCTACTGCTAGTTTCAATTTTTCTTTTGACAATTTCAATCCAATTGCCCCAAAGTAGATGGTAGACCTTTAGCGGTCAGGGGTATCTAAGAATAACTTCAACTTTGAGAATGTAGACTCGAGATTTTGTAGTCCTGGCTCTATACAAACATGGGAAAGCTGTTATCTCTTCTCAGCTTTGAGTAATGTCAGAGATCTTCGTTGCAATTATTCTTTTGTGAAAGTTTCCTTTATCCTTACTCTTTTCATTCTTGCTTGCACTTCGTGAAACAAGTCTCGTTGACAATTTTAGTAATACTGATCTTCATATTGACAACTATTTATCTTTGTTTCGACTATAACCCATCTTCTTGGTCTTACCATCTATGCTAAACCAGAACTTCCAGCTGTTATAGTACAAAAACTTTAATCGAAAGATAAGCCTCACCTGTTCTTTAGATTATCTCTACTTTAGACTTGTTGCCTATTTCTCTTGCATCTATCTCCCTTTTCCGATTCTTGGTCAGTTATTGGGACAGTAGGAGATTTCAAAGGCTTTGGGCACAAATCAATCTCCCAACATCTTTTTCTCTGGTGACTTCAGTACTCATCATTGACCTGGTTGACTCATTCTAATAGGCATTACAGACCTGAAAAAACTACTTGCAACCTCGCTCTTGCCCTTGATTTTGTATACCATATTGATTTTCCCACTCTGGTATACTACAGTCTTTGTCTCATCGACAAAACGTGGCTTCTCTTAATCTTTTCTACAAGTAGTATCATGGTAAGTGCTCTGATAAGCGTTACCCGCTAATACCAGCTCAATTTTTTGAGGTACCTCGTGTGACTCGTTTATCTTAACGTCTCCATCCTTATGCGGTTGCTGTCCCTCGTTGTATTAAACATTTCTATGGATGTAGTTCCTTTCCTTGTACGGTCCTCCATTACATGCATTTAATGTTTAAGGCGCCTAGTCACCTCTTATCTCTTAGTTCAATCTTATTTCTTTTGGTGTTTTTCCCATACACTTATTGAGGTTACACCCTGTATGGTTCTTAACCAACCCCATCAACCCTCCAAACAAAACCCACTGTATTTTGTCTGGCTGGAAGGGATATAATTAAAAACTTTGCCAGCAAAAGAAGAAAAAAAAATCAGCTTAAAAATAGAAACATTGAGAAAACTAACCAATTTTGCTATGAGTTAACACTGCAAATAGAACGTAGAAAATAAATAATAGGATCACGAACAACAAAATCTTCGGAGCGATCTTGAAACTCCTAAAAATGAATCTTTAAAATAGTGGAGCATCTTACCTCAATCTACAAACAACGTCTTTCATATGTTTTCAACAAAAAGATAGTGGGTCTCCAGTGATCTACTACTCTAGCTAGAACTGACATACTGGACCCTCTTCCAGAAACCATTCTTTTCACGAAAGAATAAGGGGAAAGATGTGGACAGCAACTATCTCTGAAAGGCAAAGAAGTACTCTTTTTATTGAAGCTTTAAGTCATACCACGTAACATGGGGTATTAAATTTCTCCATTACTCACCAAATATGGGTGGTAAATAACTCAAATGCCTGGTAAACAGGAATGAGGGAGGATAGGGAATGTTTTGAATTCTTAACAACGTGATTCTAGCAAACAACTAATTTATATACAGTCGGTGTCTTTCACAGCTTAATGAATGAGAAAAGGAACAAGCTGGAAGAGTCTTCGGTTATTCTTTCAATACGTTTGGAGCTGTTCCTGAACCTGTTTAAAGCATGTTCCCAGCTTTATCGGCAATGAGTAAATACAAATTAACCAACGTTTCCTTCATTACGGAAAAATATTGTTTCTATTCTTATCACACGGTTTTGTATAATCCATTCTCACAAATATTACTGTGATAATAATCTGTCCATATATATACTAAAAGTTGTTGCAAGTTTGACATGTCTGTAAACTTGTCTGAGAGGATGGTATAGAGTCTTGTTGCTTTTGTGATTCATGTATGTATTTATGTTACTACAAAAGGGTTTTGAAACTATATCTGTCAACGTGAGTCTCTACGGGGTACTCAGTATTGTCTAATGTTATTTGAAAAACTTCAAAAAAATGCAAACAAATTAAAAAGACGAGTACTTACTCCAGAGATAACATTGATAACATTTTATGAGCAAATGCAAGAATGTTGTGAGGTCAAATGCGCTGTTTGGAAATCATGATAAGAGTCAATATGTGTTAAAAAGCCGCATGAGCCCATTAAATGAAAAATACAAATATATATTCAAAATAAGAAAATTTACGACGCCGCAATGTAAATTACTGCAAAAAACCTAACCATTACCACAACAATAACAAAAAAAACGCGTGAGAAAAAAACCCCACGGATTACTTTGTAATTCGTCTTACAGCCACAGTTATTGGTCTAAGTTTACTAAGCTACTCTATTCAGAGATTTTTAACACTTTTATTTACTAANTTTCATTCTTGCTTGCACTTCCTGAAACAAGTCTCGTTGACAATTTTAGTAATACTGATCTTCATATTGACAACTATTTATCTTTGTTTCGACTATAACCCATCTTCTTGGTCTTACCATCTATGCTAAACCAGAACTTCCAGCTGTTATAGTACAAAAACTTTAATCGAAAGATAAGCCTCACCTGTTCTTTAGATTATCTCTACTTTAGACTTGTTGCCTATTTCTCTTGCATCTATCTCCCTTTTTCGATTCTTGGTCAGTTATTGGGACAGTAGGAGATTTCAAAAGATTTTTAACACTTTTATTTACTAAACTACAGTACACAGGTCTTATCTATAGTAAAATAGGCTCGGCATTTATCGATATAAGGGCTCTTTAGTTCAAACTCTTACCGTATATACTCTATCTAGTCATACTAGTGCCACAAATAATACTCATTCACTCTCTTTAGCTATCTGGATGATCTACCACACCATGGAGGTCTTCTTTATATCTTGCATCTTAAAAGTCTCACAAACTGGAAAAAATGTTTCCCATTTCCAAATATTTCTCTCTAAAAGAGGCTTATTAATTCTGGGTATCTTAACACGAACAGTTTACTAGTTCTAACAATTTATTTACCTAAAGTTAATGATTTTAACTTTTAGAAATGTCAAAACAAAATCTCTATTTACATGTTTATAACTGAATAAACTTGCCAAATAAAGACGTTCTTATCTCTGGTAACGTCTGGGCAAATCGTATTAAGATCCTTTTTGCCTCAGAATTGAAGCAGAATTATGGAGCATTTTGCATAAGGATTGATAAGAGAAATAAACCAGTAGGTCTTAATAGGGTCATATGTTGCAATAATTAAAAATGACAACGGTTATCTCTAAGATAATCCCACACTTTAGCGAAAGCCTTAAACAATTCGCTGATTCGAATAACTTTTTATTCTCTTGCGAGTTCAAAATAATGTATGTTGACAAGACGTATTTTCTTGCCAATCCTCCTGCACAACGATATTCGATAGTAATCTCCTATTCCTATGAACACATGCAAAGCTGTTATTTCCTTTTTTATATGTTAACACCATGGACACCATTTTCGTCAACAAAAAAATAAATTTCTTCATTGTTAAGATGTGGTGCGAAGAGAATCTTCATTGCACGTACAACAGGACTGGGTGTTTCCTAAGATGCAGACAAAACAATTGAAAATAAACATGAATAGACAAAAATGACTAAAAACTAATGCCACAGCATGTATGTATGTATGTATGTATGTATGTATGTATGTATGTATGTATGTATGTATGTGAGTATGTATGTATGTATGTATGTATGTGTGTACGTATGTGTATTACAAGTGTACAAACAGGTGTTTGTCGGTCTAATAAACAAATTCAGGTAACGTGTGACTGTAAAGTAGGTATACATTTGGCCAATCCGACTTCGGATGGTCAGAAGGACGGAGGCTATACAAAGTTAATCCACATTCTGTATTACTACAGTATATTAAAGTAATGTTTGAAGAACGTTTAGGTGCTCCAGCTGATTGTATTCTCGTTGGTTACCATCAAACATTAAATTTGTAGCCCTACTGGCTATGAACTTTCTTCCAAATCAGATTTTTCGGAAAAATACAGTGGACTCACTGTATTTTTCCTATACGTATTTTTACAGGTATTCTTAAGGAGAGGTTGCTTCTCTAAATCAATTTTTGTGAACTTTCCTGCGATCAACCAATCTTACATTCAGCTCTCATCAGTTTACAATGAAACCTCCAATTTGTCTGTACACTATAAAACAACACCTTCTTACATCCCTCCTCTCAACTTTGAAATTCTCTTCTGCAGTCTTACTTTCCTTTTCAGTGCGATCTCGAACACTTTAAACCTAATGTTTATCATTATTTGTCCTCTTTTCAACCTCTGTTACCTTGTCTTACCCTGGTCTTACAATTTTGTACGTAGCGAATGCTTGAAATCATTTTCACGAGCCCTTTCAGAGAAATTAGGTATTGACATAAATATTCTCATTTTAGTTAGAATCATTTAAAGATATCCTGACAGAACCTGAATATCAACTACGTTAATCATGGAATTACCGGACTACCATAAATCCTGTGTATATTGTAAAAACTGTATAACTTAATCAGCTTTTTTGACAAAAAGAACCTGTAAATCTATTAAAAAGCTTAATGTATTTAGTTTTCTTTAAAATCATTTAGTAATTCTTAAAGGGAATATTTTTTCTTAATTTTTTTGAAAAAACTCTACTTTTTTGCTGAGAATTACAAGTGAACCAAGACTTCAATTAAATGAAAAGCAAGTTGTATCCTTTGAGTAGCTAAGCTAAAATCCCACTGTTGCTGCACAAAAAAAGGTTAGAATTGAATACAGTAAAGAATCACATCACTCTACTGTCAAATCCATGAGAAACAATTAAAGGGAAAGGTTCTGTCCATGATAAAGCACGGCATGGCAGGGCATGTGACATTCAGATCAGTATCTATCATGAAGAGTGACCGTTTTTTCTAATACTTTTTCTAAGTTTCTTTCCATCGCATATATCAATATTTATAATTTTCGGAAGTGCACATGTGGTTAATGGATACCCTGTATAATGTGAAAATAATGCAAAAATTAATACCGGGAATTCCAAACTCTATCATGATTTCTCAAAGTATTATTGATTATGTCTTTCACCCTACGCAAGAATTTGAGCTACCTTGACGCAGAAGGGTTATTCTTTTTTTTGACTTTTTTTCATTGTACTTTCTACTGAAAATCATAATAGGGTTATGATGTCATTCTCTTATCGTAAGAAATAGTAACATCATGCTCAGGGGCACAAAAATAACCTCCAATACACATGCTTGATACGCAGATTATGGAATACTTATCTAAATTGACTTGGGGTACAAAATTGAAAAATAACAGTCACGCAAAACACCTTAAGCCAAGAGGTTCAGCCAAGAAGCCACTTCAGGGTTACTTATTATTGGAATTTTCAGTCACTTTGGTCAAACATTTCAACTGGCAAAACGCACCAGCAGAGTAAACCTTATTGCAAATAACAGCAAAGGTCATACATAAAGAAATGATGTACCTCGTTATTGCTAGGTGTTGTTTCTTCAGAAATTTCATTGCCTACAAGAGAAGAGAGGTTCCATGTTGTTCTTGACAATAATATTCTTGTAGTGACCATATATGACCAGGTAAGTCCTAAAGCTGGTTTCACATTCCGTTTCCTAAGAGTTAATTTAACCAGAACCATACATCACTTCATAAAATCTTGTACATAAAAAGAAATTTATGTTTCAACAAAGAATTAAAGAAAATATTAGGAAAAATTGTTTTTTTAAAATACTAATAAAATAAACATTCAAATGCTTCAATTTCGTTCTCTACCAACTAAATGCAAAGCTAAAGGTTTAGATCTTCTTTTGAAAACTATCATCAGCTATTATGTTCTAAAACCATCACTTCTCTTAAACTCCAGCATTGTCTACAAACACCTATTTAACGCTCCAAGCATTGGCCTGAAACAAAATATAAATTTGCCAAGGAAGATCAGATTATAAAACAATATCAAAACTTAGACGGTCAACAATATTAAACAAATAAACGACATCATCCATGATTGTTCGTTACTCTGGAAATGGTAGCCAATAAAAATATCTGGAACACTTGCTTGTATTTACCTGGATTTTAAACTCTGTCAGATCAGTTTCTATGATCACGACATTTAAGTAACACCGTCTGATTTCTCATCATTCTTAAATCTGAATATGGAATATTATTTTTGGAAACAAAAAATTGTAATTTTTTTATGGTTACACTTTTAATTTCCTGTTGTCTTTTTTATTATTCCTTTTATCTGTTTTTCCTTGGGGGTAAGTGGGTAAGACAGCATTAATAAGAAATTGTAGGTTCGTAATCAGGTCACACAAAAAAGGACGAGTCATTATTTTCATTGCAATATGTACAGAAGTCATCAAAAATACCAATAAACATTTCCTTCCTTATTGGAACAAGATTTCTTATTATATGGTGCCGAAAGCTAACTTATTACACATTTTAACCAAACTTTATTATCGTAGTAAAGTAAAAATCCTAACAATTTATATTGGGCTACTGCCAATTTGTCAAGTCAATATCTAATTAATTCAAGGCAGTTTACATCCATTAAGTCAATTATGGTTGATAACATATTTATTTCATTAAAGCGCAAATGAACTGCATTAAGTCCAGTAACCAATATTTGTTGATTTATTGATTGGAACCAAAAAAAACCTGAATTTTGTGTATAAGTCACTCAAGGCAAAACGGTTAACACGTTCTCCTGTAAAATTAGCCTAAGACAAGATACTTGGTTCTGGCACTGAACCCTCGAGATAAATATATATATACATATACATATACATATACATATATATCCTGACGGACGTTAGCTGCCACGACGCGCCACCTCTTTCGATCTCTGGCAGCATGTACCAGGTCACATGGTGTGGTTCCTGTCCATTTGCTCATGTCTTTCACGTATATTATTCTTTACCTTCCTCTCCTCCGTTTCCTATCAATTTTCCTACGATTGCCAGGCTCTCCAGTCCATCCTTTCATATAAGGTGACCGAAAAATCTCATCTGCCTTTGTCTGATTGTTTTTACTACTTTTCTGGTTGTATCCATTCTTCTTAATACTTCTTCGTTGGTCTAATAGGGTGTCCCTTGTCCGACGAATACTGAAGGAGTGACCTTCAGGATTCGTCGATAGAACCAAAGCTTGACTGCTTCCAATTTCTTTGCCATCCGAGATGGAATTGTCCAACATTCACTTCCGTATAGGTTCCGTATAATATTGGTAGGACATAACATTCCAGACTTCTCCTCTTGGTGGCTAGTGTAAGGCTTTCACTGACAAGAATTAATTTGAGTCTCAGAAAGGCTTCCTGTGCCATAGCGATACGGGACTTTATTTCAGCTTCGTATCGGCCATCTTCGGAAATAATACTGCCGAGGTATTTAAAACTTTTCACCTTTATCTCTTCATTTCCAATGATCAGTTGACATTTAATGCCGGACTGTTTGCCGACAACCATGCATTATGTCTTCTTACAGTTCAGTGTTGGGCCTTGCCTGTTGCTGGCCTCTACTACTATATTCAACAGTCTTAGAAGGTCCTCCTCGGTGTTACTGATTAAAACTGCTTCGTCAGGGTACCTAAAGTTGTTGATATTGCGACCACCGATAACACATCCTTTTACATCTTCCAAGTTTCTCATTATCATCTCACTGTGTATGTTGAAAACATCGGGAGATGTTTTCAACATACACGTTGGATAGGTACGAAGTCACTGACACTATCTGCTACTCTTAAGCCAGCCCTCTGTTCCCATATAAATTTGTTAAAAGACGTTGATCCTTGCCATCGATGTTGATGGATTCCAAACCTTCGAGAAGATTTTGATGCTGGACTTTGTCGAAGGCCTTGGTGTAATCGATAAAACATAAGAATAACTTCTGTTGCATTTCTATGCTTCTTTCACATGGTATCCTCAAGACAAAAATTGCGTTTCTCGTCCCACAGTCCTTTTCAAACCCGTACTGTACATCGCCTATCTCTTCTTGTATTTCCCCTTTGCTCTAGGCATAATCACGCGTAGAATGAGCTTAGTCACATGGCTCATCAAGCTTACAGTGCCATGAAATTCACAATCTATAGCTCCTGGCTTCTTAGGGATAGTGATGAATACAGAACTACACAGATCTTCTGGCATGTCACCAGTTTCGTATACTTCCTTAGCTATTTTTGTTAATGTTGTAATTCCAAAGTCTTCGAGTGCTTCTAAAATTTCTATGTTGATACCATCTGGCCCACAAGCTTGGTTTCTTTTCATCTTCTTCATTGCTGCCCTTTTCTCTGATTCCAAGATTCGGGGGCCATCCATGTTTCTCCTTACAATTGATCTGTCTCCTTTGTCATCTTCAAAAAATTCCGCAATGTATTCTGACCATCTTTTCATAATGTCTTCGTCATCTACGAGGATTCTTCCATCTTTGGCCTTTATGCAGCCGCTGCAGGCCCGTGTGTTTCTTCCTGATAGTGCTTTTATTCTGTCGTACATCTCCTTAGGGTTTGTCGACTTTGCTCTCTCTATCTCTGAGCACTGTTCGTTAAGGCATACTTCCTTCGCGCTTCCACATTTTCGTCGTATCAGGTCAGCCTTTTTTTTATCTTCCCTCATTTCTGCGGTCTTTAATCTCTTGCCTTACCTTTTAGTCTCTCAAGATCTCCTCTGTCATCCAGGGTTTCTTTCTTATTTTGTTTTTTCTTTGTTGGTAGCGTTTCCTACGCTGCTGGTACAGAGGCTTTTTTGAATGCGTCCCTTGTAGTGCTTTCCGCACGTTTAAGAACTTCGAATCTATTCCGGACTCTGAGTGCTAACTCTTGCCTTGTATTTGCATTATATCTCAGTGCCATGTAGTCTACCTTTGGTGCTGACTTCGCAACCTTCTTCTTCCTAAACCTGGCATGAAATTCACAGATAACAGGAATATGATCACTATCACAATCAGCCCGGGATAACTTTTTGCTTGTCTGATTGTGTTCCCGAATCTCTTGTTGATGGTGATAAAATCTATTTGGTTTATGGTTTTGCCGTCAGGGCTCATCCAAGTCCACTTTTTCCTATTTGGTTGTTGAAGCCAAGTGTTGGTTATGATCTGGTTCAACAATCAACAAATCTTTCCCCTCTCTCGTTTCGATCTCCTAATCGGTTAGGGCCTACAGTGCTTCCATATTTTCCGTATACGTATTTCTTGAGATTTGCATTGCTGTAAGCTTTTTCCGAGGTCTTCATAGAATGCTTCAATAACTTCGTCGGGGCTGTCTGAAGTATATATATATGTGTGTGTGTGTGTGTGCGTGTGTGTGTGTGTGTGTGTGCGTGTGTGTGTTTGTGTGTGTAGGTATATACATAATATGTAGCTTACATTCATCCAAACCAGTGTAACACGATCAACATGACTATTATGCTCAAGATCCTTCTGACAACTGATAAAAACGCTACACCCTGTCGTCATAGAAAGGGCAATTTAACATGTTAGTACATGTTTAAATGGTTTTTTTCACGCGATGAATTTGAACAAAAACCTTTTACAAAGCGTAAATACGTATCTATTTATCCACATTCTGCTCACAGAACTCCCAAAAGCAATAAATATAATTTATATATAATACTATATTTTTCTTGATATCTATATATATATATATATATATATATATATATATATATATATATTATATCAATATCAAGAAAATATGTTTTAATAAGGAACTCTGTGTCATAACTGGGTTGTCGACAACGAACGTTTGGGTGTTGAGAAACTTTCAAG
>RDPX01000031.1:2172524-2191318 GCA_003991215.1 Morbakka virulenta
GTGTGTGTGTGTGTGCGTGTGTGTGTTTGTGTGTGTAGGTATATACATAATATGTAGCTTACATTCATCCAAACCAGTGTAACACGATCAACATGACTATTATGCTCAAGATCCTTCTGACAACTGATAAAAACGCTACACCCTGTCGTCATAGAAAGGGCAATTTAACATGTTAGTACATGTTTAAATGGTTTTTTTCACGCGATGAATTTGAACAAAAACCTTTTACAAAGCGTAAATACGTATCTATTTATCCACATTCTGCTCACAGAACTCCCAAAAGCAATAAATATAATTTATATATAATACTATATTTTTCTTGATATCTATATTTTTCTTGATATATATATATATATATTATATCAATATCAAGAAAATATGTTTTAATAAGGAACTCTGTGTCATAACTGGGTTGTCGACAACGAACGTTTGGGTGTTGAGAAACTTTCAAGAAGATAAAAGTACTCAAATCAACAACAAAAAATTAGAAAACTATATTTCAAATCCTTAGAATTCAAATTCTTTAGAAGCATTCGCATGCTTTCAAAAGTTAAAATAGAATGTCGCACAGACCAGGTAACAACGTTAACGAGTTGTTTTCAAAATACTGTTGAATAGAAAATGAGCATGTAGTTTATGTGATGAAGTTCTACAAATCACATTCAAATGAAAACTTGAATAGTTGCAAATCAAATGATTGGGTAGAAAAATGCTTTTTTAAAGGATGGCGATCTTGTTCCAAAATGCCTTTAAGGAACAAGAAATATACCCGCGTAAAAGATAGGCCATGCTTTGGCGTACGCAAAAACTTTCCGGCATGACCATATTAGGTTAAACACTACTTGTAGCTTTAAGGGTTCCCGAAGCACATATCGATAACTTAAACTACCTAAGAAAGCACATATACTACTATGCAAACAAAAATTTTAATACCTTTTAAATTCAGCCCCATCATTGTCAGGAATAACATCAGAAACCTAAAGCCATGTATAATAAATCAAAAGCTAGATAAAATTAATTTTTTTTAATGAACTCGTACACTTTTCAATTCACAGCAAACTGTAGGTTTAACTTGATAAAATGTAAAACATTGAAATCTACCAAACAAAATCAAGTAAATTACACCTAAAATGGGTTTTGGGGCTAGCTCTGGTTGTCAGTTCGAATACCATTTGGGCAGCAAACAAAACATGAATTTTACGTTGGTTAACCTGAATATCTTCCAGCCCTTCACCCTGCATGTTCAACGTATACGTACTGCACACTCTAATATCTTGTCTCCCACGGTTATCAAAAACGGGATGATAACCGCCACGGACTGGAATTGGTAGATTCCCAGGGCGGTATGAAACAAGAGCAGTTGAGCCTCACAGGCGCAATTAGGCAAGTTTGACTCTTGTTTGTTTGGGGCATCATGAAAAATCTTAGAAATGTCCTGGGAAGATAACCACCGCTATTCTTTAACACACTTGTTAACTGTGATTACGGGGGGAATTTTATGAAAATATAAAACTCAGTTAAAACAGCTGAAATTATCTTTTCTGTTGCATTGATTCAGTTATGCAGGTTCTGTGGTTAGAATAATATTAACTTGCGACCTATTAAAACTTGTCTAAACTTTAAACCTTGCTATTTTCAACGGTTTAAGGCAACACCACATTATGACAAAACCCTATTTCATCCATCCACTTTCTTCGGTCCCTTTTGTTATATCCGAGTTATACTGTAGATATTAGCAGGCAATGATTGGAAAAGTAGATGCATTGCTAACTCTAACGTACTTGATTTCAATTTCTTTCTTTCCTGAAGAACAAACTGTATGTTATCACATATTATAAAGGTGTACATTACAAAAAACCAATATCAACTGAGCATAAGTAGTACTGAATACAAATTTTCTTTATCATCTATAACAAGAGAAACCCAACTTTTTGTTTAATGACATTGCTTACAATTAATCGATGTTAGTTTGTATCTCCTGCTGCTAAGTCTATCTAACAGCCATCGTCATTTCTCATCTATTAATTCAAAAGATGAGAGAGGTACAGCTCAGCGTGGTTATTACTCACCTTAAAGCACATGATACCTGCCCATCATTTCACCATGAATTTGGTTCTAAACAAAGCCATCTACGATTTAGCAAATAATTGAAACTCTTCTCTGGGTCATTAAATAAATAGCTTAGCAGGTTGTGTAGCCCTTAAATTAAGCTTCATGCCTTAAATGCAATAAAAAGCTTTTATGCAGTAGTGAGTGAACACTAGGTATCAACATAGTATATGAAAAGCTTCTTATTACAGGCCCTAACCCAACCTCAAACCACTGCTCCCGATATATTTTTGTTGTTGAAAGTTACAGGTTATTCAGTTCATGCATGTTGTCACGATCAAAATGGGAAAAGGAATAGAGTAAATAAATGATAATAAGCAAGTCTTTATAATATGTAGCTTCTAGTCTTATCATGGATGAATATCATAAAAAATTCAGAACTCATCAACTAACCTGATTCACGCAAACGACCGCAATACAGTATTCTCGGCTGATCCTCACTAATTCTTTACCAAACATTACCAAAGCATGAGATCGCTCTGCAATATCATCCATGTCGAATTCAACTCGGAATAAAGCAGCTATTGAATCAATCACGATAAGCTTGATCGCTCCTTTGCACAAAAGTGTCTTGATCTTTTTGCGCAAAATATGCCATAAATCCTCCTAAAATTCATATAGATAAAAATTGACAGAAATATTTTTACATTTATAACTTTCAACTTGATAAAAAGTTGTTGAATTAGAAATTTTAAAAAATATTTAAATATTAAAATCGTTCATAAAACCACTTGGGTAGCATAACGATGCATGAGTGTGGAAGCATAACCAAACATCGAACGATAGAGAGACTGACAGAGTCTCTTTGGCTCTCTCTCATCCCCTCTCCCTCTTATTTTTACTTGCTTTTTTAATTCCAACCATTAAGGATTTACCATTATGAGGTCCGATTGTGTAAACCAGTGTTTTCTTCGTAAAAATGAAGCTGGTAGTATTCATATGGTAAAGGTTCCATGACCCACGTCAATCTGATTATGACGGAATAAAGGCATCATAAGAATTACATTCTAATAGATGAGCTTTTCAATCTTCTATACAAAAATTCATAATAGAAGTACAATTAATGTCCCTACCTTGATTCTTCCGTTTTGCAAGACACAGGAAAAGCTCTTAAAAAGGCTGGATATCCTCTGCTTAAGATGATAAAGTTAGAAGTAGCTATCCACCTTTAACCCAGGTGAATAACAAATTTCTTAGAACAGGCAAAAGTTTTCAGTAACGCACTCAGCACTTATTTTATAAGTACGTTTTTAGAACTTCTCAAAAGATAAAAAAAATCGGCTCAGGTTGATTAAAGCTAGAGTTAGAGTTAAATTAATGAAGCCTTATTCAAAGCTTAAGGCAACAGCAATTACACATTTGTTCAAAGAGAGGCCATGAAAACTGGTAGGATACATTTCTAGCCTTACATATAAGAAAATGCAAACTATCTCACCCAATCGAAACCGATAAGATGCCGCAGGAAGAGGGGATGGCCAATAAAAAGGTCCCAGTCTATGTTTAAAGAGGCACAAGAGTCGTTAAGCATTTCTATCATTTAATTATTACCGATCCCATTATTTTATTCAGAGTAATCCTCTCTATATAAACCAGTATTGTACGTACATATACCAAGCAATAATGAGCATAGGTATTCGAGATCAAACAGAAGTTTAATGCAAAGAAATAGTACAATTGACGGCAAATAAAATAATACCATGGCATCCCCAAGGTCTCAAATATGAATAAATAAATCATCAGTTTTCCAATGAGTGTCAGTCTTTCAGCAAAAAAAAAATCCTTTTAAACCTCGCAAGACAAGCGCTTCCCTTTTTTCCTTCACAAGGTGTACTTTTTCTAGCCGTCTGTTTTACGGGGTAGTCATGGAAAAAGTAGCATTTTCATATTTATTTCATTTATATTTTCGTAATTTTTTTTCTCATATAAGACAATTTACGCATATTTTTTTGCACCTCCTTTCACTTTGAAACTTTTATATTGAGCTGTTCTTCGAACGAGTTCTGGTAAAAAGGCTAAAGCTCTTTGTTTAGTACGGTAAAATCGGAATGATAGACCAGAACGCCTTATCCACATCAGCATATTCTCTTTTCTACAACTTCTGCAGTTCTATTCTTAGCAGCCTCTTAAAAAATTGTACACAAGGCTTGAAATTTTGGAATGTGGCTCATTAGATTAAACAACATTTTTATCATAGTCAACAACTACTTGAAGATCAACTTTCTATATATTAAATACTTTGTCGTCTTTTCACCTCTTAATATACAGGAGGTCTCCTATAAGTAGTTGTAATCAATATGGTCTAAAATAGAACATAAGGAGCTGTTTGAGCTCTAAATATTAAAAATCACTGTTATAAATGACAGTCGGCACATTAACAACTACTTGATATAACCGTACAACACGATACAACATCTTCGACTTTTTCTTCTGTCAAGTTCTATATGTGTGACGTTGTCCGTTAGATTAAGCTTTGACTTGAGAAGACTCTACTGTTTGTCGTTTAATTAGCAATTCGCGAGTACTGAAATACATCTCGCATCTATTTAAATATTTCTGCCTTTTTCTTTCTAAAAATCGTATTAGTGTCCTGCATTCAATCATCTCCATAAAATCAATTAAGAAGTATTAAGTCGAAGAATTCCGTCAAGTTAAGCAACCCCTTGTAAAACAAAAATTTTTTTTTCTTGACTCGGTAATACTGGGTTAAAGCCAGTGCCGATGGTATTAGAATTAATCCACTCTAGCTTCAATCCTAATGTGATCACAGCTACAACCTAAATAAAATTGTGTGCATGGAAAAAAGGAAAGAGAAAGAGGGAAGTGTGTGTGTGTGTGAGAGAGAGATAGAGGGGGGGGAACAGTGAGAGGGGTGAGAGAGAGTGAGGGAGTGAGGGAGAGGGAGAGGAGGGAGGAGGAGGAGGGGAGGGACAGAAAGAGGGCAGGGGAAGAAGCTTAACCTCAGTCAGAAAGTCACCAGTATAACATTGCTCTGGTATAAGCCAGACTAAACGACATACCAAATCACCAGCATGCTCAATGAAAATGTTATCCATGGGTCCTTTTCTGAGATCTGTTCTGTGCCTGTCATAAAATACTCCTGCCATTTGCTTCAGGCGTTTTACAGGAAAAGCATCTTCAGTTGAGATATACAAAGCAGCTATAAAGATAACAGCAAGGGAGCTAAGCAAAACTCTTAAACTACAACTTTCACGCAATTACGGTTAATGACATTTACAAATATTCTAAATAAGAAATTATTTGAAATACGGGTAGCTAAGAGCAACAAACATAACTGGTGTTTCAAAATGGCAAATTTTTCTTTAACGAAACGAAAAAATTTCTTAAAAATTATCTGCTCTACACTGACAGGTTTGAATGGGGGTTTTAAATCTCTTCTGCTTTTGCCTGCACTTGTACAAACCCCTGTATAGGAATTTTATGGATGACGAAAGTATAATAGATGCTATCGCAACGGTAAAAACTACCATGTTCAATCATTTCATAATTATGGAAACATGAAAAGGATTTTATCCACTTTGTGGTGTTTAGTCATGCCTGATATAAAGTATATGTGGAAAATGTGGTTTACTTTCAGTGGTGGCATAACCTTGGACAAGCAATAATACAACGCTTAAAGATGAAGCTGAAAAAGACAGTTGATGAGGAGTATTTGCCAATATAACCTGTCTTTTCTCTGGTATTACAGAATGACCAAAGCACCTCTGCGTGAAGAAAAAATAAAAAAGCGATATCGTAATATAACCTTTTGGTCCCTGACAGAAGTAAGGAAAAGTGTTGGTGCCAAAAGTATCGAAATGCTGGGCGAAAGCCAGATAGAACAAATGAAAAACCAATATACATATATGTATATTACTATATGCAGCGTTCTCGTTTTTTTCATATATGGTCACCAGCTCAGGCTTTTTTCAAACAGTGTTTCTGAAATAGAGCACTTCAAAAACCTGGTGACAGAAACCTAGGACCGAGAAAAGCCAATAAATCTTAATTTCCTAGCAAAAGAAGACTGTAAGTCTTAATTTTCTGGTGTATTAGGGCTAATTCTATCTTAATTGCCTAGAAAAGTAGTAGTTTTAATCTCAAAAACTAGAGGAGTATTAATTGTTCAGGCGATTCATTGCTCTAATGGCATCTTGCTGCATTAACTCTAAGGTCAATAAAGGGAATGTGTTTTAAAATAATAAGAGTGGCTGAGATAAGACCATCATAAGAAACCATAATGAAAACATAACAATAACTATATGCAAAAACGGGGGGGGGGGAGGTATGTTTTTTAGTCATCAGTAACAAAATAAAAGCAATTAGTTAATGCATTAGTAATAGGAAGTTGCTGGATTTCCTTAGTTTTATCTATCCGACTTTTAATAACAAAACTTGGCAAGAATGTTCTTTTGCAAATTTGAAACAATTTTGAAAATTTGATAATTATAACTGCAAAAGAATGGTTTCAATCAAAAGAATGTTTTTTCGAAAACTAAAATATAAATGTAATTTTTCCTTTGCTCTGATTCAAAATATCTACTTCAAATTGCCTGCGTCTAATCCCAATTCTCTAGTAATTTGTGACCAGTATAGTCTCAGCTCACTGGAAAATAAAGAATGTCTAGTTTCAATTGTCGAAAGTCTAAACTCACACTACACCGGAACAAGAACCGTTGAGCAACTTTTTGAATCCTTGTATGCTCTTTGGTAAACAATTTATAGGTCTGGAAAGAACACAACCTGCAAAGTTTAGGAAAGGAGTAAAAAAACTGATTGTAAATCGATCGTTAATTCTACATTTTTATGTAATTAAGGTAAATGGAATCCAACAAAAAAAAAGAAAAAGAATAGACGCATTTCATAGTAATCAACTGAAAAAAGACATGAATGTAAAATATACCAGCAATTAAGAGGAAAAGATATGTTCATAGAGAAAGCAGTGATTAAAAACTAACGTGGTTAGCTTTAGAACATGGATGGAAGTTGTTTGGCCAGACACTACGACTACACAAGGATTGGTGGAAAGACATTGTGCAAAAACTTTCCACTGAAAGTTAAATGAAGATTTAACGAAGAATACGACTAGCGACATAAAGCTGAAAACAAATAATGATCTGGCAATTTTGAAGAAATTAAAAAATTGAGGAGTTGAAATCGCAGATGAAGGAGGAACAACGAAACAGAACTCTCACTATCAAGTTCTTTTAGTAGTGCTAGTAAAGTTTACCCACAAAAAATATCTGGGGCATGTTTGTGTTGCTTGCATATGATGAAATCAAATGGCTGTTAATTATAACATTATTACATTATTTCAATTTCCTTTTAGGCTAGAAAATGATATTACATATCGATTTTAGTAACTTGGTAATATTAGACTAGGTTGTCTATATCCTGCAGTGGCATTTATATTAGGCTGGTGAATCTCTTAGTACCCAACAACATAGTGCAGTAGTTGCCGAGTTATTAAATCAAGAGATTACCATGCAAGGGGTTCGCAGTTGAAACCCTGGCCACGTCCCTAGAAGGCTTGCGCCAAAATTGTTTCTCTGTTTACGTGGCACACTACTGAATTCATATATGTTTTCGGAGATAAAAATTAGGAGCGGGAAAAATCAATAAAATAAAAGATTAAAAAGTAGAGCTTAAGTGTTTTCAAGCCTTGCTTAGGCTGCAAAAGCTCAAAAAGATTCAGCTGCTGTCCTCCTCTTTTTTCATCTTAATCCATTTGATGCAGCTTACTATTTCGGTGTCACTGTGTTGAAGCAATTGCCAAGGGAGTATCGTTAGGGTCGCCCTTATCACATAAAATGTTCCGTTGTACTGGAACTATTACATTTGACTTGTTTGACTTTGCAAAATGGCATGTTATGTTAATACATAATCACTGAGTTGGTGAGAGAAGGCTCAAAAGCATGCAAAAGGATCTGAAAACAAATTTTTCAAGTACAATGCACACTTTTAAAACAAAGTAGCTCCTAGCCTTGATAAGAACTTTAAAATGTCGTCGAAAGCTCAGACATATCCACGTGTCGTGCTTGCTTCTATAACAGTGGTGTATCAATAGAAATTTTAACAGAAAGGCAACAACTGTCTTAAAGAAACCACGTTGTTGATGTCAGCTGTTCGAAAGAACCAATTATCTTTTACTACGCTATTGTGTTTCAGAAATAAAAATCCATTAAAGTTTTCAAAACCTAAACGGTTGTATAATGGAGATATAGACAAAAAATTACTGGAAAAAAATATCGGCAGCAAAAGCGAAGAAAAGATTCTCTTATTTTCACAAACTAATTCCAAAGCAATTTTTTGTGAAAATGCTTTGGCTGCTGTGTAAACAGACATACCTGAAAGTTGCAAGACACTGCCTGCAGCTGAACAACCAAGCTTACTTAAATGCTCTAACACGCCATAGGTGTTTTGTCAAAAGGGTATATATTTCTCAACTTGAATCTAAATATGATTATCTTCCTGAATTTTTATTCGCACCCAGATATTATATTATATTTTATTATATTATATTATATTATATTATATTATATTATATTATATTATATTATATTATATTATATTATATTGAATTGTATTATATTATATTATATTATATTATATTATATTATATTATATTATATTATATTATATTATATTATATTATATTATATTATATTATATTATATTATATTATATTATATTATATTATATTATATTATGTTATATTATATTAAATTATATTAACTCTTCGTTTAAACAGATCCATGCCGTATCTAAAGACAATCTCTAAGTTCCGTCATTTGCTTTCTCACAACTCTCACGAAACAGAGAATGTATCGATGCTATTCTTTGCAATAAAGCACCTAATTGTGCATTATATGAGCTACAAAATTTTCACCCTATTTCTAAAAACAAAATATTCCCCTTTTAAACTGAATTAACTGCGTGGGAGTGTTTAAAAAAACGAGGGTGTTAAACTGAAAAAATATAGTAGTCAAGATGGTATATNATATTATATTATATTATATTATATTATATTATGTTATATTATATTAAATTATATTAACTCTTCGTTTAAACAGATCCATGCCGTATCTAAAGACAATCTCTAAGTTCCGTCATTTGCTTTCTCACAACTCTCACGAAACAGAGAATGTATCGATGCTATTCTTTGCAATAAAGCACCTAATTGTGCATTATATGAGCTACAAAATTTTCACCCTATTTCTAAAAACAAAATATTCCCCTTTTAAACTGAATTAACTGCGTGGGAGTGTTTAAAAAAACGAGGGTGTTAAACTGAAAAAATATAGTAGTCAAGATGGTATATTAATATCTCCTTATTTTAATGTTACTCTATTTACCTGATTCCAGTCCACTTTTACTTTTCGGAAGTTGGCAGGATAAACAAAACTGCAGACAAAGTTGTGTTTTGCCAGCGCTACTCTCTCCAGATATTTCAGTGATACCTGGAACAAGCAAGCCTCCTTTTAAGAATCTATCAATGACTGGGCATTCAGTTGTACACTTGAAATGCTAGAATGAATACAAATCAAATGACCATTCCAATTAACCTGTTTTGCGATTACATCAACGTTTCATTCAAAATCCTTAATTCAAAAACACATTAATTCGAGCAAATTTCTCTTTCTTTTAGTATTCCAAAAAACCTCCCAAAAACCCGTTTCAAGCCCATGATTTCAAACTCAAAGATGGAAAAGATAGCGGTCCATTCCCCGACTGCGAGAAGTAGGATGGTGGTATCTTATCATACTCGGGTAAATATGAAAAAGGGCTCTGTTCAAAATTAAATGCCTTAAAGTTGGATTCATTTTTGGAAGATGAAATAAAATTGTAAAATTGTTGCAAAGATGTAAAACTGACGTACCACCTTGGCAGGAAACTAGAAAGGCAGGAGAAAATGGCTAAAAATCACTAAAGAGGCGAAAACGCACATTGTAGTATTGGAGTGGTATTAGAAAAAGGACTCAAATCTAAAGTGCTCTTAGTCAACAGAATAAATGACGAAAGCATTCTGGCGACGTTAGTACTAAATGGCAAAGTCTATACATCGTCTCAGCGTTCATCCACACATCGACCTCCTCACTGATGCTTATTGGTGGACGAACATAGGCTCCTGTAAACCGTGGTGAAGGTAGCCAGCACACATCTGATATTAAAGGCAAGAAAGCTATAATGTAACAATTTCAGACAGTAACTCTCATAGGTAGGTACTGTTCTAGCAAGTGGATGCCATCTCGCTTTCTTTGTTGTGGCCCAGACAGGTACAAACTCCGTGATACTAAAAGCTCCAGACAAAGCAGTTTGCTGGCCATCCTGCTATTGCCTGTCGCCTGCTATATGACTGCTGAGTCCTAGAGAGTGGTATAGGTGTTGTACAAGCCTATGCCACTTAAATCCCTTGGTGTACAGGTGTCTCTTGACTTAGTATTGAGGTTGTCGTTAGGACAGAAATTTTACTGACAACAGCTTAATTCATAGACGCAGTCATCTGTTAAGATGGAGCAATCACCATATGTATGTATGTATGTATGTTGAAACTCAAGGATTGGTGTGGGCGTGTGTTAAAAGCACACAGATGCCCTAGCGTCATATAAAGCTTCTCCCAGTCAAATCATCCCCACGTGCACGTCGTGAGTTCTGCTTAGCTAACGGGGCTCTGGTGAATGGCGAGTGCTCAGCGCCAGAAAACTGGACCCCCACTGCCTTGTGGGATAAGGTTTTTTTTAAACCAAAGGCTAAGGGTGAGGTAACCCTGACAAACCTCCAGAGGAGCTTAGGCCCTGCTGACTGTGGCATTCATGACCCACCGGCGTGCGGACTAGGCTCTGGTGCCCAGTAACCTAAGTCCAAGTCATGGGTAAATGACATTAGGGGGTAGAAGGAGCTCCTGTAAGCCGTGGTGAAGGCAATCCTTCTAGGAGAGGATAACTGTTATGTAAAATCTGCGGCCAAAGCAATTACCAGTCATCTTGCAACGGCTTGTCATTGGGTTATTGTTGTGGAGGCTTAGAGAGTGGCACTCGTGTCATACAAGCACTTGTCACTATAATACAATGATGTACAGATGTTACTTGGGAGCTTTGATTTGTCGTTCATTTCTACTGCAAGTCCTATGGCGATGGAGGAGTGGCGACGTGTACAGACCTAGGTACACAGTCACAAATCTGCACATAGGCGACAGGATCCCTATCTTAACATCGTCGTTGTGTCTTCACATGACAGAGGCCAACTCCGGTGGAGGTTCCTGTGACTGAGCAGCCCTGTTTAGGGAGAGCACTGCTCATCCTGAGTCTTGGGAAAGTGCTAGAAAAGGTGCGCCAAAAATTGTCTGTCATACTGTCACTGGTTAGTTTCCTGCGGCTAACGGTGGTTCAATTAAGCAGGAAGAAAACTAAAATTTATTTTCAAAATGGAGTAAAACTCAGCCTATGCTGTTGGAATGTACGTACTCTTCTGGACAAAGGGTCATCCAACCGTCCAGAGCGCAGGACAGCACTTGTCACTGCAGAACTACGGAGACTTGATATAGATATTGCTGCTCTATCAGAAACTCGTCTCTCGGGAGAAGATCAAATGACAGAGATATCTTCAGGTTACACTCTCTTCTGGGTTGGTAAACCGGAGGGTGTCCGTAAATATGGTGGAGTTGGTTTTGCAATTAAAACCTCTTTGGTTGATACTGTGGAATTTCCTTCCAGTATCTGTGACCGCATCTTGAAACTTCGTGTTCCTCTCCCACACAACAGATTCATCACTATTCGTTCAGTGTATGCACCAACCCTTCAAGCTAATGAAGATGACATCTTGTGTTTCTATGAGTCTCTGCGCTCCGTTATTGCATCTACTCCAATTAATGAGAAAATTGTTATTCTTGGTGATTTCAATGCCCGTGTTGGGAAAGACTATGAGACTTGGAGTGCTCTTGGCCGCTATGGAATCGGTACCATGAATGCTAATGGCCTTAAGCTACTAGAGCTGTGTTCAGAATTTGATCTTGCTATCTGTAACACTTTTTTTCACCGTAAACTCAAGCACAAAGCTACTTGGATACATCCACGTTCAAGGCATGGTCACCTTATTGACTTCATCATTACTCGGAAATGCGACCTTCGAGATACATATACTGTTGGCGTCATGCGCAGTGCTGAATGTGACACTGATCACAAGTTGGTGAGAGGAAAGTTTAATCTACGCATCCGTAAGAAAGTTCGTCATAATGGCATTAAGGTGCCTAGCCGTATTAATGTCGCCAAGTTAAAGTTTCCTGAAGTTCAAAAGAGTATGGTGGATAAGCTTGATAATCTTGCATTTGATGGCACGTGGGAGAATTTCAAGACTCAGGTTTATTCTGCTGGTGCTGAAGTTCTTGGCTTCAAAAGGAAAAAGAACTGTGACTGGTTCGACGACAACAATCTTGAAATTAATCAATTACTGATGACTAAACAAGCTATTTATGAATCTTTACTTCGTCAAAATCATTCTGATCATGCAACTAATTCGCGACAATACAAAGAGGTCAAAGCCACATTGCAACGTGAGCTAAGAAAAATGAAAAACAAATGGTGGATGAATGTAACAGAGCAGATCCAAAGGGCGTTTGATACAAAGAATTCGAAAGAATTTTATCGACTCCTGCGCCAAGTATTTGGTCCCCCTACCTCTTCAATACGTCCCCTGATGTCGAAAGATGGTTCTGTTGTCATTAAGGATCCAGAAAAGATTTTGGAAAGATGGCAGGAGCATTTTACTGATGTGTTTCACAATCCCTCAGCAATGGATGCTGTTGCAATCGATAGCCTCCCACAATGTGACGTCATATTCAGAATGGATCGTTTGCCTAGTCAGGATGAGGTGCAGTTAGCCACCGCACAAGTCAGCAGTGGCAAAGCACCTGGTTTAGATGGTCTTCTAGTGGAACTTCTTAAAATTAAAAGTGTGAATACTGCTGATGCTATTCTTAGTTTTGTTAAAGAGATCTGGGCAGGTGCTCCTGTTCCACAGGATTGGATTGATGGTGTTTTGGTGACCTTGTTTAAAGGAAAGGGACAGAAGAATGTCTGTGACCACCACCGTGGGATCACGCTGTTGGAAGCTGTTGGGAAAGTTCTTTCACGACTTCTATTAAACAGGCTGTTGGAAGATGTTTGTCCTAATGCTATTCCAGAGTCACAAAGTGGCTTTAGGTCTGGCAGAGGGACTATGGATATGATTTTTTCGGTCCGGCAAATCCAGGAAAAATGCATTGAACAACAGATGCCGCTGTATCAAGTGTTTGTGGATCTGACTAAAGCATTTGACACCGTCAACAGGGATGCTCTCTGGTTGATTTTAGAGAAAGTTGGGTGTCCTCCAACCTTTATTAGAATATTCAAGGAATTGCACAGGGACATGAAAGCTCGAGTCTCCTTTAATGGAAAGTTGTCTGATGAAATCCCAGTTGACAACGGTGTCAAACAAGGTGATATTCCTGCACCTACTCTTTTCTCTATATTCTTTGCTGCTCTACTTGCTCACGCATTTCAAGATTGTGATAAGGGGATCATGTTAAGGTTTCGAACCACAGGTCGTTGTTTTAATCTTAGAAGGTTTAATGCCAAGACCAAGCTACATCATGTCTTAGTTAAAGAGCTACTGTATGCAGACGATGCTGTTTTTTTGTCGCACACGGAAGCTGATATGCAGCATATAATGGATCGCTTTGCTGCCTCCTGCACTGCCTTTGGTCTAAAGATCAGTCTGTCTAAAACAAAGGTGATGTTCACTCCTGCTCCAGGCCAGCCATACGTAGAACCGAACATCATGGTCTATGGTGCTAGGTTATGAGTAGTCGATTCGTTTGTCTACCTTGGTAGTTCTCTGTCAAGGGATGGCTCTCTTGATACTGAAATCCACAGACGAATTCAGAAGGCTGCTGTTGCATTTGGAAAGTTAGAGAATAGAGTGTGGTCTGACCATGGCATCACAAATAAGACAAAAATTTGCGTTTACAAGACCTGTGTGCTAACCACACTCTTGTATTCATCGGAGACATGGACACTGCATCAAAGGCACATTAAATGGCTTGAACGATTTCACCAAAAATGCTTAAGACGTATCTTAAACATCAAGTGGCAAGCACAGGTACCCGACACTGAGGTCCTTGTGAGAGCTTGTTGCTCTAGTATCGAGACCCTTGCAATCAGATCTCACATGCGTTGGGTGGGCCACGTGGTTCGAATGGAAGATTGTAGGCTGCCGAAACAACTTCTTTATGGGGAGTTGGAAAATGGCAAGCGCCCTCAACATAAGCCTAAGAAGAGGTTCAGGGACTGCACAAAGAACAATTTGAATGCCCTGCAAATCAACATTGACATGTGGGAAGAACTTACAATACCAAGGCCGGAGTGGCGAAAGCTTGTATGTGAAAGTTGTGATGCTCTTGAGGAAAGTAAGCAGGCCCACAAAAATCTGAAGCGAGAGCTTCGTAAAGGATTAGTTGATGGTCTTAACCATAACACACAGAGCTGGAAATGCGACACTTGTGAGCGAGTGCTTCTGTCAAAAGCTGGCTACGTCAACCACCTTAAGTCACATCAAACTCCTGTTCAGGCCAACTTTGTACCTACTAGACCAGACCAAATAACCTGTGTAATATGCAGCAAAGTTTGCAAGTCTACTGCTGGTTTGAAAAGACATATTATTGTTCATAAGAATGCTCTTCAGCCTCCAGAAGCAGTCAACCCAGTGGATATTACTCAGTTTATATGTCACATCTGCTTCAAAGTGTGCAAATCTACAGCAGGACTACAGAGTCATCTAAGATGGCATGGACGACGGGATGGAGAGAACTCAAGATGACGGCAATCATCTGGAAAGATGCAGCAATCATCATGTATGTATGTATGTATGTATCTATGTATGTATGTTTGTATGTATGTATGTATGACTGTATGTATGTATCTATGTATGTATACATGTATATATGTATGCAAATGAGGGAATGAAAACTTCGGGAAGGGGGAAGGGATTCTTTCGTTTACTGTGCATGCATGTCAGTGGACGGGTCAAAGGAGCGATCATAGATGGTACAAGAGCCGGCTCCAAAAAAACAAAGACACGTATTGCAACAAAAAAGTAAAAGCAAAGTCGGGGAAACAAAGAAATAACTTTGCGACAATTGTTGCTAGCAACTGTACATGTGACCCTAACATTGATGATCATTACTTTTGGACGAGTTTTCTTACTAAATATAATCAATATTGCAATTTGAATAAAGTTGTATTAATATAAAAATAAATGTTAGTTTACAAATAGGTGTTCGTGTACGTGCTCCTTTATTGTTAAAACCACAGCTTTCTGGTATCTTTGAAAATTGCTGTGGAGGGTATTTGTTTACAATAACAGTACTGAGTTAAAAATTGGTAGTGGGCACACTAATGATCGAGACCTTAATATTTTGGGTAAAACTAAGTTGATTATCCGCAAAAGTATTTAACATACTCATTTCATTTAAGTACTGATTAGTGGAAAGTCCAAGGGCACTGAGAACAGGGTTATGCTTTTCTGAAGATAAGCTACAAAATGGCTCATGAATATGAATAAAGCTAAACATCTGAGCGAGGTACAAAGTAAGGCTAGTTTCTCTCACAATAATCTTCAGAAATTTAAAAAAAATCAATATAAGATTGAACAGCTGTTAATTTTGGACCTCTATTTTATGGTCAGTTATTGCTTTTTAAAAATGTTCATTATAGAAACCTATTTAAGATTTTTGAAAACTTTGCCTTCCATTTGTGATATCATGTTTCTAGCAATACAATATTTTTAGTGGCAATGCAGGTTTGCCCCCCCCCCCTTAATTTCCTTTTGGACTTTATATTTATCAAAATAAGAAGTGGCCGATAACCTACGTTCATAGTCGTGCACAGGCGGTAATTTCTTTTCATCATGCGCAACATCTGATAATATAATGTTTTGTTAACGCATTTTCCACTTGACCATTTGAATTCGAAATCTTTAAGGTCGATTTACACAGAGTAAAAATTCAATACCGACAATACCAATACCGGGTTGTTCCATTTATCAGTGTTAATTCGACTCACAAGACCAAGAAAATAAGTCGCAAAATTTCACTTATCCGAAGAAATCAAAATGGATTTGTCAAACCAAATTAAAGGGAGCGAAGGAAATGCTTCCACGTATCAAAAGTTCCACTTAAGTGAGTCTTCACTTATCAAGAGTTACCTGCATTTAACATTGAAGACGCTGGACTACAACTTACCAGTAATTCAATACTAGCTTCTCTGTTGTATACAGTGAGAAGTGTTACTGCTGTATTTCTATAAACAGACAGTGATGCGGCATTCAGCAACGCAGCTACATCCCTTGACGGCAAATTAAGTTTTCGTTCCAACTGTGGTCTGGTGAAGCTCAGCAAATCAGCTATCTTTATTATTCTTGCTGGCATGTTAAAAATGCAAAACAACTTTTAACGGAGTTTTACTCTACTTTATACCAAAGTATCGAAATTCAAACTTTTTGAAAGATAAACTGTGCACACTTTAATGCTAGAAAGAAGTACCAATGGATAGCGGAAAACTTTCTTTTCCAAGTGCACCTTGTGAAACATTCTGACTATGTATGTATTCCTATATAATATATTTATGAGCGTTCCATAAATACAAATTAAGATAAAAAGGCCAAAATACAAGAGAAAATGTTAAAAACGCCAATTTGTAACGCCAATATCTGTAACAATGGACAATTTGGGCTAAAGAATCTCCTGCTAAAAATTGTCTTTCAACTTAAGATATTTGATTGGATATGATCAAAGGCAGCCTATTATGGATATCCAAAAACCTACCAACTTTGAAAAATCTTCATATTACACACCTTACCTTACCTTATATTGCTAAATGTCATAAATTCAAAGGTAGCGGGATTAAATATAACTGAAAATGAGGACAGAAAAAATCTCACTGCATATTTTTTATCACTGAAACAGTAAAGTTTAAGATAAGATGTACTGACCTGATAGGTGTTTTCGCGATAAGGATAAAAACGTTGATAAAGTAGCAGGTCAAAACATCACGTGCAGTGCTTTACTGTTCTATAGACATAGAGATATCCGACGAGATAGATCTTTCTTATCTAAGATTCCCTTTTACTTCGGCTAAATTTTTTCTTTTTGCATGTAAAAGTTCAAACAAATATATTTTTACAAAGAAGCTTACGAAGGGGTTACATATTTTAGCTTTTGTTAAGAAAAAAGAATTTAAATGTAACAAGAGCTTCTTGCAAAACCTAACGTTAGTGTAATCGACATTTTACATTGTTTGGTCAAGGAATGTATATCAAGAAAGACACAAAATTCGTTTTGTGCATTTCGACGACTTATTAGATACGTTTACATAAACCAAAATACAACCTTCGTGATTCTTAAGACTATTCTTAAACTGATTAGATACACTTCTCTACTTCACCTAACATCTGCCCTAAATATACCGCGATATTCTTAGCTTAAGATAAATGTATGTACAGCCTTACAACGCTAATGAGAATACCTAAGGCAAACTAGTAGACAAATAATTTGATACCAATTATCGGTTTTCTGCAAGTCTTGTCAACTTTCTACTTTCCAATTCGTAGAATATCAGTTCCAAGAAACTGTTGGTTGATGATACTTTAGCCCCAAGTGGTTAATACCAAGTAAAATTGGTCAAAATGGTTCTCAAATTAATACTCAACATTTCCTTGAATTATTTCGTAAATTTTATGTAATAACATATTTTAAATGCTAGATTTCAAAATACATTAACAAAAATTGTTACTGCTTCGTACATAAAGCAAACAAGGTTACAATGACGTAGGGTTTGGATAAAACCCCTCCCCAGTACATTTTCAAATTATGACGTAAATCGAGATTTTTGTCCTTAATGTCTCCATAAGCTGTCATTTTACTCTTAATGGCCAGGATATCTCATAATAGAAATACCTATGTTTCTACTCAATAAAATGGAGTTTTCTGGTAAATCACGGCACACAACACAGCCAATGTAAGCAGGTCTTCTGCTTGGTAAGATGAGTTCAATGTGAATGGCAGACAAATGAAGCAGCTGTAAACTTGGGTGGCCATGGCTCAAAAACAATTGGAATTTTTTGAAGGTGTGTACGTTTTTTATGGAAAACTTTGTAAGTTGTACTGACTAGAATTGTAACTTGAGTATGCCGTAGACCGAAATAGGTAAAAAACGCCTAGCGACATGCAATGTACGGGCAGCCTCGATTCATTAGATTGGTGCAACTAGAGAAGTACGAATGAGGTAAAGGAAATAGTTAAATGAAACATGACCAGACAAAATATTACACATTTTAGAAAATGAAACTAAATAGACCAAAAATAGTTTTTTTATTTGGGCCGTTGGCAAACTAGCTTTCATGTTTACCTCGCTTTTATGAAAATTTTTTGACCTTGATACATTAATAAAGAAGGCTAACAATAAAGATAATAACAATGAAAGTAGTAATAATAATAATAATAATAATAATAATAATAATTTTTAAACTTCAAGCGTATATTTTTTCCATGTTATCACTTAATACAATTGTATGCCGTGTATACATTACATCATTACCCTACGAACTACTACTCACTATCAAGGCATGGTCACACGGACGACCAGAATCACGTAGTC
>RDPX01000031.1:2206911-2217569 GCA_003991215.1 Morbakka virulenta
TAAAGCGACTCAACCCTTCTAAAGAATCAATATAGACTTCAAGGGTCCATTGCCTAGCAACAATGAAAACAAGTATTTCCTGAATATAGTAGACGAATACTCCAGGTTCCCGTTTGTGTTCCCGTGCTCAGATATATCAACGTCTGCAGTAATCAAGTGCTTAACTACACTGTTCTCCCTGTGCGGCATGCCAGCGTATGTCCATTCTGACCGGGGTTCATACTTCATGAGCCATGAACTGCAAGCTTTCTTAAAGGAAAAGGGAATTGCAACAAGTCGAACAACAAGCTACAACCCTGCAGGAAATGGTCAGGTGGAACGACATAATGGTATTGTATGGAAGGCTGTTGAAACATCTTTGAAATCTAAGAATCTACACAGCAAGTACTGGCAGGTTGTTCTACCGGATGCCCTCCATTCCATCCACTCATTACTTTGTACTGCCACAAACGAGACTCCTTATGAACGCTTCTTCAAGTTTGCTAGACGATCCTCTTCTGGTGCATCGATTCCTACTTGGATGGTAGAACAGGTAGAAGACCTGACGGAGTGGGTTTCAAACATCGTGCTAACACCTAAAGCTGATCTGTCGCAACTCAGAATGAACATCGACATGACTGTCGTAATAGACGATCTTCACTTCAATTGACATTTAATAGGACATTACATAGATTTCATGTTCCCTGTGGACTATGAGCCAGTTATTGTTATTGTCAGCGGTCATTTGTATTGTTAGCCGCCATGTTGTACACTGAGCTGTTTTATTGTTGATTAAAGCCCAACGTGAGGTCAATTCTTAGTTAATCATTCAATACAATGACGACACCAAATACTCACAACTGGTGAATATCTACTAGTCATCCAGTGTCTCTTTTCAAGATAACCAGTTATCAAAATAGTGCATTCCACCTCTGCAAAAGCCTGTATTCCTATTATAGACAGGGTACTCTCAACATTTAGAATACCTGAAGAGATAACGAATGACAATGGCCCGCCCTACAACAGCAAGGACTACAATCTTTATGCCAAGTACATGGGGTTGAAATGAGCACCAAAAATCCCATGTGTGCCTAGGCCAAATGGTACAACAGAGAAATTAATGAAAATGTTGGGTAAGCTGATAGAAATCTCACAACAGGAAAAACTAAACTGGAGGCAAGAACTGCAAAAATTTCTGAGAGCCTGTAGAGCAACTTCGCATCCAATGACAAAGAAATCACCTGCTTCACTTCTATTCAATGGGTGGTCATAAAAAACCAGACTACCAACACATACAGACAAAACCATGCTAGTGTATGACAAAGATGTTCGAGGAACTGACAACAAAGCAAACAGCATATGAAACAAGCAGTAGATGGCAAAAGACATGTCAAACCATTGGACATACAAAAGGAGGTCTAGTTCTCTACAAACAACAGAAACGTCAAAAACACGACACCAATTATATCAGTAAAATTCTTACACTCATTAAAAGAAAAGGGAGCCTGATTAGAACAAAAGGTCCTTCCACAGACATCATTCAACACATCACGTTCTTTAAGAAAATATATAAGTAACTGGAAGAGGATGTGGAAGTAGATCCATTACCAGCAAGCATCAATGTACCACATCCACAATCTCAACCACCAATGACTCCACAATGACCAAACGAGGAACCACAGAAAGAAGAAGAGGTTTACAGCAGAGACAACAAATGGGTAAATGCAGAAGAGAATGAAGTGCCCCAACAACAACAACAACAACATCAAGATGATAAAGAGGAACAACAAGAACAGCAAACAGGACCGAAAAGACACTGAAAACTGCCAGCAAAATACAAGGACTATGAACTGTGAAATTGTAGAAAGAACACAAAAGAACAATAAAATATCAATCTTTTCTTTTTGTATATTTGGGGAGGGTTGTAGTATTTACGGTTTGAATTAGTAAGGCAAGTCCTTGTTGAACTAGACTACTGAGAAGTAAACATGTGTCTTTTTCTTTTTCTCACTCAACACTTCAAACACATTGTCAATCTCTCCAAAACCTCTACTCCCAAGTTTTTGAGATGACATAAAAGCACATACTTGCTAAGGATAGTGAGATTTAATATCTGTTAACACCCTTTTATAGCCATTGCTAGCCTGGCTAAAGGAAACACAAAATTCATAATTTCAATCATGTGACTTTGTAAATATGACTAGTTTTCAATACCCACCACAACAGGTAAGTGTAATTCATATCAACATCAAAGAAATTAATTTAATCCCAGATCTTGAAAATTGTCATAATCTTTAAACAGCCATTGCATCTGACTGTTGTAAGCCTGCAGCTGAAATCCTTCCTTTCACAAATGAAAAAAATATAGTGGAAATTTCAAGAAAATATGACAATCATTGGCATAGATCCAGTTGAATTTTGAGCACATAATCCTTACATACATTTGACTTTTATTTATTTTATAACTTTATAGTTTCATTTATTAGATTTTATTAAATATTGATTTTTTACATTTTGTAATCTGCTGAAAGATTAATTTGAAATAGGAAAAGCTGAGCAAATACAGCAAAACTTCACAAGTATCTATAAAATAAGCCATTGCAGTTGAAGAAAAGCAAGTTAAGCTAAGAAAAATAAACTATCATTTAATAGCTACAACAATAATAACAAATACAAACAAAACTTTTTTTAAGTAAAAATTTTTTGAAAATTAGTTTGAGTGCATGTCCTATTTGTTAGATTCTTGTGAAGATGGTAGTGGTCAAAAATGAATACAACTGTGTCCAAAAGATGATTAACATGTTTTATAGTAAATATTTCTACACATACCCTTTCTCAAAGCACTTTGTGTTCTTGGATGTACATCCAAACTACTGACAGACATTCCAGCAAAGAGGAATAACAACAGTTAGTATTTTGAAAAGGCTGCAGTTCTCCTTTTTTTATCCCAGGAATATCATTATAGTCTAAAAATGAAAAAATATATATCACTAATTAGATTTGTCTAGATATATTTAATTAGAATATGTACTTGCAAAAATGCTGCATGGAAATGAAAAAAGAATATTTTTATATAAAAAATGACTCCAAGGTCCAGTGAACTTCTCAGTATTTGTCTACCATTAATAAAATTAATTAATTAATTAAATTAATTAATAAATTAATAAAATCTGACAATTAAAGGTNTTGTGTTCTTGGATGTACATCCAAACTACTGACAGACATTCCAGCAAAGAGGAATAACAACAGTTAGTATTTTGAAAAGGCTGCAGTTCTCCTTTTTTCATCCCAGGAATATCATTAGAGTCTAAAAATGAAAAAATATATATCACTAATTAGATTTGTCTAGATATATTTAATTAGAATATGTACTTGCAAAAATGCTGCATGGAAATGAAAAAAGAATATTTTTATATAAAAAATGACTCCAAGGTCCAGTGAACTTCTCAGTATTTGTCTACCATTACTAATAAAATCTGACAATTAAAGGTGCTGTCATAGTGCTGTCTACACATAAAGTTTCTTGGGTTAAATCAGTAAATCATTGATTAACCATAGCTTTGTATAATAGCTTGTAATTAAAGCATAACATTATTTTCTGTATTTAAAAGTAAGACCAAAAATGAAAGACCCTAAATCTGAAATCTGAAATTACTAATCTGAAGCAACAAAAATTGCAAGACAACAGAACTAGCTGTGATACTTAAGTCTAGACAGTTTTTCAGACAACAAAAGTCTTTATCCAAACAAATAGTAGTTTAGTTATAAAATGTGTCAAAACCAAAATCACATTACATTTTATGTGAGAGGCTTACTAGGATGCTATAAGCCTCAGGGTACTAATTATAGCATAGTATTATTAGTTTCTATTTGCTCATGATTGTGTGGTAATATTTTAGGCTTAAGAATGCAACAGGAAATACTGTGCTAACAGATGTGCACAAACAGGTGTGAAACACCAAATCGTTTGTATTGTGGAAACTGCAACATTACCTGTTTCTTTAGGCAAAAATTGTCTGATTCAGTAGACAGTTGTCACATTTTTATGTCCATTTGACACTAAGATCCAGAAAGTACCATAGTTGTCAAATACATGCGAGAATCTAAAAATGTCACCCAACCCATGCTCAGTTAACATAAATATTGGAGTTTTTCTCATGAATCTTGAGTGATGTTTGAAGTTGGGTATTGTAAGACGTTTGAGATATCTCCTAAGGAAACAAGACTTCATCTGACAGAGGAAGAATCTGTTAGTTGTTCCCATTTATTTTGAGATAATTTGTTTATAATAAAATTTGCATGAGAAATCCTTGGATCTCTGTCATTCCTGTGTTTATGTTCATTTATGTTCTCAAAGTAGCTGAACCTAAGCTTGCTGCATTTTAATACTCCTTCTCAAGCACCTGGTTTAACTGTCAATCCCAATGCACTTTAAAGACACTCAAACTGAAAACATCCCATTGGTTTTGTCATGATGTCTATAATCATCTTTTCAGCAGGGTAGAATTCCAACGCTATTTGACAATTTCCTAATTGTTCTCTTGTGTAATGGTATTTGGTTGCAATGTGTCTTTGGATAATTGACTGGGTTTTTACTCATCTTGACTGTAGCTTGCAAATCTTCATAAACAACACTTGCTTCAATGCCTGTCCTTGCTACCCTTTGTGATTTGTTTTTTACCAATGCTGATAGTACTGAGAAAGTGCAAGGTTAGATATCAAAGGTGAAAAAACAGTAAATCACCTCCTTTTCATGGGTGATTTGAAGTTATTTGCAAAGGATGAAAATGAGATTGAGTCACTGGTAAGAACATTGAGTGTTTTCACAGAGGTCATAAGTAAGATGTTTGGAGTTCAGACAATAAAAAAAAGAGGTAAAGTTGTGAACAGTTATGCTGTATAACTGCCAAATGGAAAAACAATTAAAAGTATTGGTGAAGAATGATAAAATTACCTTGGTATGCTGGAAATAAATAAAATTATGAAGCAAACTATGAAATAAGTTGTACAAGAGGAATACCTATGAAGATTAACAAAGGTTCTTAAAACAAGACTGAATAGAAAGAATATAACCATTACAATAAATACGTGGCTGTGCCACTGCTGAATTATGGAACTGGTGTGATAAATTGGATGATGAATGAACTATAACAACTTGATATAAAAAACAAGAAAGAAACTGACTATGTAAAGAACAATCCACCCTAAAAGTAATATGAGCAGACTCGATTTAACAAGGCAGGAAGGAGGGAGAGGTTTGATGGGAGCTGAAGGGACTGTATAAAGTGAGGAGAAAAGTCTTGGCTTGTATGTGATGAAAAATGGGCACAAAATAATGAGATTGATTGAAAAGGAAGGAATATTGAAATCAAATGAAATCAAAGACCTCCAATTATAGGAACAACAACATAAAGAACTGAAAATGAATGGGTGGATAGATAAACTGCTGCATGAGCAAACAGCTGCTTCTACAAGAGATTTAAATTATATGGACAGGAACTGAACTTTTATTAAAACATACAGGATAAAAGAAAGAAACAGTGAGCACTTTATTTGCAGTGCACAAGCATACAGAAGGAAAAGACTGCACATCCTCTACAAAGAAAATATATCAAAAGAGTATAGACTACATGGAAAGGAGAATGAAATGATTGTACACATTGTATCTGAGTGTCTAAAGCTAGTCCAAGTACAATATAAAGACTCAAGTCATGGCAAGATAGCTTAAATGCCCACTGGAAGTTATATCAGAAACAAGTTTTAGATGATGGTCAATACTGGTACAACCATAAAGTTGAAAGTGTGATTTAAGAGAATACTTACGACTATGGTGGAATTTGCCCATATAGACTGATTACTGACTGGACCATAGCTGTCCAAACATTGTTTTTGAAAACAAAAGGGGCCTTTCATGTTTACTGATTGACATATCCTGCACCTTCAATACCTGGGTTAAAGTAAAGAAAAGGAAAAAATGAGGTATACCAAGACTTAAAGAGAGGGATCAAGAGGCAAACGAATGTAAGAGAAGTCATGATAGTGACAATAGTCATGGTGGTCTGGATATAATTGGAAAGAACCTTACAACGAATACAATTAAATCCTATATAAAACAAGTATAGAGGCCAAATTTGGCATAAAAAAAAAATTACTTGGACCCTTTTAGATCACATTTTTATATCCAAGCTGCATACAACTGCCTGCATTTCATTTACTACAACAACAAAAACCCAACAAGCAGGAGTTAACATTAGGAGCCATATTTCCACTCTTTGGAATTTGGTGTTGTTTGAAAAGCAACAATCGCAGCTACTGTGATTCAAATGGGGCTCTGTCATCAACATCAGGTGCTTATTTAAATGTCACTAAAACTGGGTTTAAGTACTATCAACTGGCATACAATATTATTCCATACCAACAATGCACTTTCTGATTTCCATTCAAAAAAATAAGTCATTGCAATAAATTATTAATCTTTTTGCATAGTTCATATTCTTTTTTTGCTTTCCTTGTGTATTTATTTGGCAATCTATTGATTTATTTTTGATAATAGAGACCAGAAGCGAATACATTATTTGTTATTTGTAAAGGCCTACGATACGTTCCTTTGTGGGAGGTCAATTAACACATAAGTATCTGGGTCTAATATATACTTCGGCTGCTAAAAATGATAAAATATGAAAAAAAATTGGGCTTTGTCCCCCCCCCTCCTGCCCCCTTCAAAACCATTGTCTTTTCTTGGATCTCCTGCTAACTGCCGTGCACAGCCTCTCTGCAGGTAAATAATGATTCTGAAACCAAACCTTATGGATTAGACTAATTAACATTACCTGGTCATTCCGATTGCCATTCAGCACCAAACAATCGCAATGTTTTGTCCATAAAATTCTGATTATAAAATAGTCCTTCAAAAACAATTGAAAGCCAGTCAAAAAAAGGAATCAACATTAAAGCGGGTAAAATTAGACAATTTGTTGACCCATGCCAGTTTTGGCGGGAAAAACTTGTTAGTTCACAGGGACCAGTTTGCAGTTTGGTGGGGAGGGAATTCGTCTTGAAATCCTGTTGCTGTCTGGACTGGTTTTATCATGTCTTCATTTTGCTGTTACAATACGATTTTCTATTAAGTCAAATAATTTGTTATTTTTGAAAAAATAATATTCTGGCAGTAGGTTCAACACCAGGTGGGTGCATTCCTATATAAAAAGTGGCACTCATCCTAATTTAGAGTGTTTGAAAAAAGTACTCAAACATTGTCATTGTGTTTTTTAGATAACCCTTTTCACTGACATTTCACTTTAACTTTTCAAAAACAAATGTCTTTTTCAAGTTATATGCTGTTAGCTAGAGAGCTTCTTTGATCAGGCTTTCCATAAAAAAACCATTTTTCCCCTAAAATCTCTGACTATTAGCAAAAATCCCCCCGCATTTTGAAAATCCTAGATCCTACGATTGGTAGTAATTCATACCACTTGCTCAGTGAGTTTAGGAACAAGGATGAATAGCACTTTTTATAGGGGTGCACCCGTTGGGGTCCATTAACATTTGCGCTACTGATGCAATCACATCCTCTCTTTGAAGTGGCTTCCATAACAATTCCTTAACAAAAGATAAGGTAAACAGGAAAAGTACTTTTATTTGTACTCCAACCTCAATCATTTGAACTTTCATTTCCATAACATTTAGTAATTTCTTCGATTCTTTCAAGTGAATGAGTGAAAAGGGCATCTGTCAAATCTACAACAATAGCAATTGAGTCTATTTTGTCTGCATGGTAAAGTCCTGTGAACCACTATTGTGTTTGGTCATTGTCAAGTCATCGACTACCCGGTGCAAACAAATAGCTACCTGTTTACGGTTGGAACTATCACTGACTCTCATATACAATAATGTATCCTGTATCATTCGACGTGTCAAAGGACAATGGAATAGTAAAAAATACCCAAATGAAAACAAACACACCATGAGAATCAGTCCTGGAAAGCTCTCTCCATGCTTTTCTGGTGGGGCAACCGTTTTTCAATTTAACTAATATGAGGTACAGAAGAAACATGTTCAGGAAACACTTAAATAGTTTAACTTATTCTCAACGTTAAACACTAAAGTGAAACTTCTAATTGTTTTGAACACACAAAGTACCATCTGAATAGACACACAATTTTATCCAAAATCATAGAACGTGAAGTGCACTCTCAGCTATACGATTATCTTGAAGAAGGAAACTTGATCTCTGACTTTCAGTTTGGTTTTCGAAAAGGTAAATCAACTGAACTTGCTACGTTGACCCTTCTGGACAGTATCATAAATTCTGTTGATTCTGGAAAACTAGTTGGCGCCTGCTTTATTGACCTTAGTAAGGCATTTGACACCATAGCACACGGAAAACTGATTGAAAAGCTCGAATGTTACGGTGTACGATATAAAAAACTAGACTGGTTTAGAAGCTACCTCTTCGACCGCCACATACGTATGTGTTTTGATGGAGTCATGTCTGAGAAAAGGTCAATTCACACGGGTGTACCGCAAGGCTCCATTTTGGGACCTCTACTCTTTGTTATATTTTTCAATTATCTTACTGAGAACCTGCTTCATTCAAAATTAGTAATATACGCTGAAGATACTGTTATATTTTGTGAAAGTAAAAACCTGGATGAAATAGAACGTTTTCTTAATTACGATCTTCAAAACCTTTATCACTGTTGTACAGAAAACGAATAGTTGTGAAACCAGAAAAAACTTAAGTATTACGGTTTGGCACTTCCAAAAGGATAAATCTGCAGCAAAGCGATATTACGATCAAGGTAAATGACCAAAAAGTCAATGTGGCAAATCTTTTGAGTAGAAGTCGACCACAAACTGAACTTGAATTCGAATTTTGACAAAACGTTCAAGAAAATCTCGACACGACTACGTTTACTATACAAAACGAGGACCTTTCTTACGATGAGTGCTGTACTTTCGGCTGTCAAAGCCGTCATCTTACCGTTGTTTACACACTGTTGTATACTGAAACCTATTCTGAATCAAAGTCGGGTTCAACGAATCTCATCCTTCAAAAGATGTGCTCAAGAAATTGTGGAGAATGGTCAACATGTCAATCCCAACATCAACATCGTGGATTGTGGAAAACAAAGAGTTTGCCTGTTTGTCAGGAACGTTCTACTTGGAAATGTTAAGCCACCTTATGGAAACTATTTTGCAGTATTAAAAACACGAAAGTGAACACGAGAAACAAAAATATATTTGTCTACCTCCCAAGAGTCAAATTGGAATATGGGAAAGAGTCGATTCGTTACATGGGAGTTAAAGATTTTAATGATCTCCTTCTTGAAGTTAGAAGCAAATATACAGAAATGAATTTTAAAGATATTTTAAAAGATCGTAGGGTCTAGTTTTGATCAGGTTTTTATTGTTTTACAGATCTTCTTTTCTTATGCCAACGGGATACCTCAGTGCTTTTCAGTGCATATACTCAGTCCCAAGTTTCTAACTCTTAGTTAATGTCAGCGATTATTCTACGTTCATTACATGTTAATTCATCATTTCTGCATATACCTTATTCCGATATTACTTGGTCACTTACTAATTTTT
This sequence comes from Morbakka virulenta, assembly GCA_003991215.1. Classification (NCBI taxonomy): domain Eukaryota; kingdom Metazoa; phylum Cnidaria; class Cubozoa; order Carybdeida; family Carukiidae; genus Morbakka; species Morbakka virulenta. The sequence goes on from RDPX01000031.1 coordinate 2,216,482, forward strand.
TAGTTATTTTACCATTTTAGTTTTAGATCTCTTTTTTCTAACAGGACACATATTGATAACAGTATTTTTATTTATTACTTTTTAATTATGCATGTATTGAAACGTTTTTATCCTGTAAAAATATTCATAATAAATAAATAAATAAATAAATAAATATATTTTACTGTCTACATATTTTGCATGACTTGCCGTATTCATACATATGTTTCCATATTTTGGAAAAGTAGTGAACTGTTTACAGCAAGGTCATTTTCGTCTTGGGGATAGAAGTGACCTTCATATTGATAACGCTTTAACAGAGTTGAAATTAGGAAAAAGATAATAACTTGCTTTTTTATGATAACATATTGAAGCTACCTTCAAAATATGGAGAACAATTATGAAAGAATAAATTTAAATTTTCAATGTTCATCCCAAGAATTTCCTGCATATATCTATGAAAGTAGCTCCAATTTGAATCGCTTTGGATTTTTTTTGTAACATGTGTATGCAGTTATATTCACAGACCACAGTAAGCTGGAACTAGGTAATAGTAAGTTACTCGTAAAACTCAGTATTATCTACCTCTGAAACTAAAGCTGAAACCAAATTGGTAGTGATTAGGATTCCCAATTCCCAAAATATTCACTTTGAAAATCCAACACAAATATGCCATAGCTTGTGATATTTCAGTTTATGCATTTTTTTTGTCTGAGCTAAAGATTGGTCCTCTCTAAGACCTTGTTTCCATAGAGCTGCAATTTCCGCTGTAGCGGAAAATGCACGTGAGCTTTTTCCGCCTGAGCCTCAAGCCATTTCCACACAGCGTATTTTTTTCTTGGCGCGCTTTCATGTGAACAAACATGACAGCAAAAACAAGAGGTTTCTCTTGCTTCAAAAGCAAAAATTGATTTCAATATTGCTTGTATTATTGTGTCGTAAACAAAGACGCCCTCAAAATGGAATTCAAAGACATAGAAAATTCTGGGTGAGAAAGCTATTTCAGGAGAGAAGAAATAAAGGCTTATATAAGATTTTAGTACAGGATTTAATGCTGTTTGACAATGAATATTTCTTCAAAGCCTTCAAAATGCTACCTAGGCGATTCG
>RDPX01000031.1:2219334-2308248 GCA_003991215.1 Morbakka virulenta
AAGTGAAAGGCTTTGTATAACATTATGGTACCTATCAAGTGGCGATGCACAAGTTTTGTTTTTGTTGATAATGTACGATACCAGAACTGGCAGATGAAATGGCCGAGGTATCTATCGTTATTATTTTCTTCTGTTGATGTTTCTGTTCTGCTTCCTTTTGTTCCTTTAAGAATCTTTGATAAATTTCCTCATTATAATTGATATCCTCGTTTTCTTCATCCTCGTCAAAACTTGTCGCGACATACCTATTCGCCACCATTTTGTTATCTGGAAAAATTTTGTTTTTTGATGACCGTGCAAAAATGTTAATACAATACAAGATTACGTAATGTCTCAAATACTGAACTATCATTGGTTCTAAAACTCAGGCGGAAAAAAAATACGTTTAAAACGTAGAACAAGTTCTACTCTTTTTAAATGCTCACGAACAGCTCGTGAGCATAAAAAATCCCCTGTCCAGCGGTATTTTTAAAACAATGCACATGCGCAATAAAAAAGCTCGTGAGCATTTTCCGCTACAGCGGAAAATGCAGAACTGTGGAAACAAGCCTTAAGTCTTAACACTTTTTCCAAGTCAGATATAAAATTCATTATATTGAAAAAGCTTGAATTGTTAGGTAAAAAGGTAAAAACGAAATTAGAGAAAACAAATGAAAATCGGAGTATTGAACAATTGGTTCAAGTGTTCCAAATTAATATAAAAGAGGCAGATAAAAAGTCAATATCAACTTGTCCTCAAAAGAAGCACAAATAGTGAGTGACACAAAAAATGTCTTAGCTAATGAACAAAAGAAGGAAATTCAAGAACAACTTGACAGAAATCAAGAAAGTAGACAGGGGGATTAAAAAATCCCTTTCCAAGAGCAAAGTAGCTTATATTCAAAAATCAATGTCAGGAAATTGAACAAATAGAAAAGAAAAACTTTCAACTAATGCAGACAAAAGTAAAAGAAACTACTAGAAAATATAAAACCTGTTTTTCGAGTAATTGCACTGATGCTAAAAGTTATACTCTTATTATAGAAAAAGAACAAATAGTAAGTAGATGGAAAGAATTGATCTGTAAACTATTTGAAGAAAGTAGATCATCAAAATATATAATTATTAAGAGAGAAAAAGAAAATTTGCCTATCTTAAAATTCAAAACAAACAAAACTATCAAAGCAAGCCATAAAGTAAAGCAGCAGGTCCAGGTGAAGTCTTAAGGCGATTCTGGAAATCCTATTACAGCGACTGAAAGACAGGATAAAGTGTGAAGTATCAGAAGAATAATTTGGATTTATACCAGATAAGGAAACAAGGAATGCAATATTTACAATTCGAGTGCTTACAGAGAGATGTTCAGAGATGCAAAAAGATTTATATATGATAAAGATTTATTTATTATATACGTTTTATAGATTATGCAAAAGCTTTTCAAAAAGCTTAAAATGTACTATTTAGCATAATTTTATATGCTTAAAGAATTGGACCTTAACAGCAAAGATGTAGAACTAATCAAGAACGTATACTGGCAACAACGGGCAGAAGTACGCATCGGGTAAGATGTGAGTGAATGATTGAACATAAAAAGAGGTGTGATTTGTCACTATAACTCTTCTCACTCTACATAGAAATGAAAACTGAGTTAAAATAAGAGGTTTTATTGTAAATAATGCAAGCTATGCAAGTGATATTGCCATACTTGATGATACAGACAAACAGCTACAAATCCTTATAATTGTTTCAGTGGGAAAAAGTAGAAAATTTTGGGCTAGAAATCAACAAAAGTAAGACTTTCAGTAAGACCATTTCAAGGAAAATATGAATACAAAATGCAAAATAGACATTTATGGAAATGAAATCAAACTAGTAGAAAACTTTGAGTATCCAGAGACCATAATAACATCAAATTCAAAATAAGATTAAAAAATAAAAAGCAGAATTGGGATTGCAAAATCATTTATATCTACGTTCAATGTACGCAATGCCAGAAATGTTAACAAACAAAGAAAACTTAGACTTAACCAATGTATTATTTGGAGTACAATTCTGTATGGGTGTAAAACATGGACAATAAGCAAAGCGATGAACAAGCACCTCGAGGCGACAGAAATGTGTTTTTTACGAAGGATGGTAAAATTTTAGTGGATAAAGAAGGTCAAGAACGAATAGATGTTGAGAAGGGCCCAGAAGGAAAGCCAAGTAAAAAAGCAAATAGTGGAGGGACAATGTATGGTGGCGGGACAAAAAAGAACAGAATACCAAATGATAAATGGGAAAGTAAAAGAGATAAGAGACAGAGGAAGGCGAGAGCGGATTTGTTGTATGGATAAGAAAATGCTTAGGCAGAAGAGCTTTGGTCTTTATTTGACTGGTCAAAAACAAAGTATTTATCATACTGTGTCAGCCAATGTCCAAATCTGACAAGCCAACATACCACGAAGTATACTATTTCTAAGAAAATCTAAGCACATCACAGCCAGCTTACATTCATTTTATTGACCTGGACTTTCCGATAGTGCTATATGTCACAGTTGATTTGTTGGGCTCTATGAAGTAGGAGGATGCCTATAAATAACCATTTTAACATGCTTCATCTAAAAAACACCCACTCCAAGATTTCATCAGCTATACGAAGACTAAGAAACACAATTCTACCAAAAACTACTACACTTGACAACCCAGCTTTTGACTTTGTTTTCAGGATAATGAGGTTTGTCCATCAGACAGCATAAGACCGTGTGAAATATTGAGACCTGTTTAATATGAAATTTCAAAGGGATAAAACACTTTTTTGCATCTTAATTCTTAATCTGATTGCAGTAATCTGATTAAAACATAGAAGCTCAACCCAGCAGGTATTTAAAACATATCAAAAGTCATTATCAAGAAGTGTAAAAACTCTAGTAATTATAGAAGAATAGGCAAAAATGAAAAACAAGAGCAGAAGAGATAGCAAAGAGAAAATATGATCGAAGGAAAGAAAAGGACTTATAAACATGTTAATCTATGGCGCTTTACTTTATGCAAACCAATAAGGACAAATATACGTAGAGCGTATTTGCATCAGATTGTGAGCAAAATAAGAGCAAGGAAGATTTGAAAGTGACTCTTAAAATTTTTATGGTTTTATGTAAAATGACACTTTTGGCGTTTTTGAACATACTATGCTTCACAGTAAATTGTCCCTTCTAATTTTTTGCTTGCTTTTATTTATTTTTTTTTATTTTTTTTTAGTTTTAACGTCATTTTCCCCCAGCAATTGGAGCTCAGACGGTGCCCTTCAGAGGGACTTTGATTTGGCAGTGAGGAATTTCTTGGCCGGATGCCCTTCCTGACGCCAACCAATGGCTTTTTTTCCTTGTAAAGTTCCAAATTCTCCTCGACAGCTCGGGGAATCGAACCTGGAACTCTTGGTTCCTGTGCAGTTGCACTATCCATTAAGCCACGGCTCCTCTATGGTTGATTAAAACAAAATTGAATGTTTCTGTTAATGGATAAGCTCAAATAGCAAAACAGATGTACAACATTATCCCGAGGCAGACAAAAACATGCAAGACAAGCTGCTAAAAACCATACAATTGAGCAATCAGGACTACCATACCTCGATATTACAAATTCCTTCCCAAAGTTGATTTTAGCCTTATATTAAATTAGGGCTCCAAATTTTGCTTTACAGGTCTGTAATCTGCGTCTTGTAAAATGCATGGAAAGTCAAGTTTGCTTACAAAGCATAGTATCCATATTTTATGGGTAGCTTCGAGCAAAAGTAAAATTTTCACCCCTACCTACTTGAATATCATGTTTATTGTCAACTGTTCAAAACCTTGAAGCTTGATTCAAATAATTTTCTTTTGAAATTGAAGTAGACTTAGAAGAGATGTACAACACTTCATATCGGCTCCAAACGTTGCATTTGCCAGAAACGCAATTAATAACTGTGTGGTAGTCAGGAATTCGTTCAAATAATGACTAACCTTGCTTATGTCTATGTAATGTCAGAAAAATGGCCTTATGGTTATAACCATGAGGCCAATTTTTTAAACGGCTTCTTTACTTTTCTTCATAAATGTAGAAAAGTAAAGAAGTCGTTTAATACAGATAAGAAAATACAATTTTCGTTATCTGCAGATGAGTAATTTCTTTGCCCAGAATTCAATTGTCTCTTTAAATAAGAAAGTAATCCCATAGCGACGATACTAAAATCTCCATGTAACATTCACTTGACATTAACCTAAGGATCATATGACATTCTCGTAAATTAGTCTCTTTTCCTTATCCAGTACACTTAATAGTTAAGTCAAAATGCTTATCACGTTTTTCTTTGTATAAATACATAAAAGAATGCGATATAAATGTTTGCAAATCAATGATATTTAAAACGACACAACAAGAAACTAGAACATTTGAACAAAAATTTCTAATTGTTTTATCTGCATAGTATTAGCTATAGCTGGTATTCGTGCTTATTGAGACCAGTGGATTCGCTTAATGAGGGGTGTCGTAACATCCATCATTATTAAAATTTCAACATACTTTTTTATTTCGTCAGGGGTCACTGTAATTGGTAATTTGTTTTTTGAATGCTGAATGCATTTGTCTGCTCTGTAATTAGACTAATAAGAACATTATCATTAAATCTTTTGAAATACTGATATAGAGTGAAGCAAGCTTCTTATATAGGTGGTTATGATAACCAAGGGAGTCTACATTTACACGAAGTTATTTCACCCCATCAACAGGCATGTTTGTCAAGATAGTGGTCTTTCAGGATATTTCTGTAACACCTTTACCAAAATGTCTTTGCAGGGCAAATACCATCAGTGCCACTGGGTGGAACAATTTAGAGTGGATATCACCAGTATCAAAAATATCTGCTGTAACTACTTCCTTGTGACTTCAGAAACATCACCTTTATCTAAATCTGTAACTAGATTCAAGACAGCAGTCTGTTGTGTACGACCTTCTTTACCTGAAAACGTACTGTTTTGCCTAAAAGCATATGTAAAAACTTTTATGCAGATAAATGTGTGATACAGAGAGGGATGGATACAGACAATAGACAAAGAAAGAGCTAGAGAGATAGAGACAAAGGAGAGAGAGAGAGAGAGAGAGAGAGAGAGAGAGAGAGAGAGAGAGTAAGGAAGAGAAAGGGAGGGTGGGGGTGAGAGAAACACACAGAAACAAGGAATTTTTGTGTAATGTCTCATGTTTTTTGCTTCTCCAAAGAACTCTAATACCCGAAGTGTCGGCAAAAGAGGGATTCGAAGCTAAGATTAGGCCAGGCAATATAGAAAGTTCAAATTTTGTACCAGGGTACTTAGATAACCTGGAAAGAATAAAGTCGATTATATTTTGAAATGAATTGTAGAAAATTGGTCATGCGACCTACACAATACAAGGGCAGATGAAGTCAGATTTAAGTTCAGACTTGAAAATTCGTCCAGCAGTTTCGAGTATCATTGTCAGCTTGTTTTTTGTGGAGGTTTTATGCTGTAGTTCAAAATGTACTTCCTAACACAGGGCCCACGCTACCGGGGGGGCCGGGGGGGCCATGTCCCCCTCACTTTTTTGCAAAGCAAAAGTGTTAAAAGTCTTAATTGCTTAATGCACTTTAAAGAAATAAAGATGAAACTTGCATCTCAACCAAGAGAACACAGAGGACTTATCAGCAACGTAATGAAGTTAACTAAGCTCGTTCTCGTAAGCGCAGCTACAAGTGCCACACCAGAAAGATCGTTTTCTCTAGCTCGTAGGCTTAAAACATGGATTAGATCAAGTATATTACAAAAGCGATTCAACTCTTTGGCACTACTATCTTGCCACAAGGAACTTTGTGACAAACTCTCACTAATCGAGGTTGCTAATGAGTTTGTTGATTCTAAAGCAAATAGGAAAAATATATTTGGAAAATTTGATAAAAACGACTTGTAAATTTAACAGGATTATATACTTACTTATACTTATATACTTAGGCATGGATATAGTGGTATTTCTGTAGTTTTAATTTGTCTTTCACTATTAAAAGTAACCTTTGAAACATGAAAAAGAGTTCATTTTTAGCCCTTCTAGACACCCTGATTTTCAAAAATTTTCTGGCCCGTCGGCCCCAACCATGGTGGGGCCTCCTTAGATAGTAACTCGTGTGGCCCCTCCACTTTTCAAATCGTTGTGTGGGCCCTGTAACAGTTAACATAAAAACAGTGAAGAAAACACGCCACAAATTGGTGGTTTGCTTCGGCTCCGTTCAAAGGGGAACCCCTAAACACCTCAACGACAGGTTTTTGCACTTGCTGTTGTGATCATTGGAAAATGCATTCACATGTTGGTGCACAATCTGGTTTTCATGCAGAGAGGGTCACATGATGATGTTGTGACGAGGCGGGATTTCCCCTTGTTTCTCCGCCTTTAATTAACATTCAATTTATATTCTTATTGGTTTTCCTCTCATCATGTGACGCCCATATGTATTGTTTTCAATTTGTTGTCTGCAAAACAATTAACCGAGTGCACAAAGCCGTAATCTTGGAAGTTGTAATTCAACGCAGACGAAAATGGCTGTTGGTGCTGGTGGTATAAGTTATTTCGGGGCTGATGTCCCAGAACTTGTTTTACGGAGTTTGTTTGAGAAGTATGATATTAATAGAGATGGGGCATTGAATTGGTCTGAATTACTAGTTCTGTTGAAGGAAGATTTATCGTTGAGCTCAGAAGAAGCGGAATCTTATGCCTATTTGTTGGATAAAGATGGCTCAAAAACAATAAGTTTTCAAGAGTTTTCTGACTGGTTACATAGCAATGAGCGGTTCGAGAACGTTAATGACAAGTCAAGGTATTATGCATTACGGAAAGCAGTAGAAATGTTTAAGAGTTTTGATACTGAACAAAACGGATCCTTGGATCGATCTGAGGTTATGACATTAATGGAATATTGTGGTGGCAGCCGTCAATATATTGAACAACAAATGGAAACCCTTGACGGAGATGGTAATGGTCGAATATCTTTTACAGAATTTCTATCATGGTTGAATTGGCTTCCTGGATATTCCTAAGATAGCTTATCTGACATAACAAGTGAAAGCAAACCACCCGTCAGAGGACAGAGACCTCTTCCAAATCAGATGTAAGAAAAACAGCTTGTCTGTGAAATCCTCCCATACGGTTTACATTGACGGTGAATTTAATGTTGGGTAAAATCCAGGTGTGACAATCACATTTTCTAATTGAATTTTCATGTATTTAATAGGAATACACCCAAACACATGATGTTTATTTAGAATCACTGATTATTGAGCTTTCGTATGCCTGGGTGTCGTTACTGTAGATCTGCCGTACTGTTAGACGTAAACGTGAACACATGGGGAGGCAAATGAAAACCCTTGACGGGGATCGCAATGGTTAGTTATCTTTTACAGAATTTCGAACAAATGTGAAAACAAAATGTTAAAATGTTTGCTGCTGCAGTGAATGCAGTTCCACAGCTGGTTTACCGTAATTTTCACCAAAGCGAAAGAATTCCCTCCTGTAACACCCAATTAATTCATTTGGAATATCTTCATGTGGTCAGTGAATCTGAATTTGAAACGATTTAGGGAAATATTTTTGAAATTTTTTAACATAATCTGCCAAATCGCAATCTTAAGTCCATGTCATTAACCAAACAAAAGCTACTATAACAGTTGGGGTCTACCACGGGGTCCAAAATTTGTTACCCACACGGCTTAGGTGTCGACTGATATGACATTTCGGGGGCCGCAAAACTTTTGAAAATCGATAAACCTTTAACTCCTTTACTTCTCGACCGCCGCCTTTTGCACGTGAGATCATGGGCCAAAGAAGCTCCGTCACCCGCTGACAGAAAATGACATGGCAAACATATTTTACGGGTTCTGCTTTACTTGTAACGAAATAAAAAAGTGTTTCTAATTTTTGTACATCGAAGTATAGGACTAACTTGAAAAATATTTTGTGAAGTTAAGATAACGCTGAAAGTTTTATAATGAAATACTATGCCCAGAATTTGATGCTTTTAATTTATTCACACACAGGCATGCGTCCCACAGCCATAATTCTTCTTTAATATACCTCTGTCCCAGTGAATATATATCTAGGCAAGCGGGGTCAATCTCTCCTCAGCCCTCGTGGAACATGTTTTCTCCTTTTGGGGCGCGAAAACGTCGAACCGCCGGCGTAATTAATACTGATCTGTATTGCCAGTAGCAACTTGGAAACTGCGTGCACTTTTGGAAAATGTTCTTCATCAAAGTAAAGCAATCCTGGAATTGCCCCTTTCCGATGACATCTGCCTGGGCACCACGGTTTTAAAGCGAAATCAAAATCTGAGGAGCCAGTGTCGCATATCCTCGCACAATGCCTGAAACTTTCTCATCTTTCACCGATGACAACTGGCTAGGCACAAGCTTACTTCCTTAGTTTTGTACTAGGTGCCCCCACCCCCACCCCCACCTTCATGTAAATATTTTTGTGTCAGACAACGGATATCACAGTTTCTCGTCATTTTGTCTTATACTAGGCTGACCTTGTCTTCCACAAAGTATCCAAGCTAGTATTAGTTCATTTCGGTTTCTTGAAACTGTATATTCTGTATATGAAAATGTCTCTTTGGTTGATGATATTTTACCCTTGCTGATTCTCCGGAATTTCACAGACTTTTCATTGGAACGTAAGCTGAGTATCTGCTTCACACCTTACAGTGCATATTCCAATCTTAACACTGTCTCTTTAGCCACATAGCATTAAGCTGACACATTCGTTTTGAACATACGATGACGTAACCCTTAACCTCGTTTATTCGTTGAAAAAAATTCAAGCTTGAAATAAATAAGGTGACAAGAAAAACAATTTGGAGTATGAAATGACAGGTGGAAACTAATGCCACATTAAGTCAATAAATAGGTGAAATTAAACAAAATGCATTGAAAGGTTACAGAGATATTTGTAACCGTGGAAAATAGAACATTTGACACGAAATTGAATTTCAAAATATGCAAAATTGCCATATTAATTTTTAGATTTCAAATTTCATTTAATTGACTTTAAAGTTCATAAGGCTAGTGACACGAATGAAAAGGCAACAACAGCCAGTTTTTTAATCAAGTGGATGACTCCAATTTATCAAAGTGTAGAGCCAGAGTCTAATTTTATGTCGCTTTTAGAAAGAAGGGTTTTTTTTCCATCTGATATGATCTCTATTAAACGATTTAACTCGGGTTTCAAGGCTAATCATTCTTGACCTCATAACTGTTCGGAAATTATTTAAGCTGATAGACGTGACACCTCGTCTCAAAAACAGAGCTGCTGTTCATCATACAAGTCACATATTGAAACTGTTGGTTCTTAAATACCTCAATAAAAGGTTCACTGGACTTTCTTATGCCTTGCTTTTTTTTCTTTCTGTAAGATTTTCTGCTTTAACTACCCTGTCAAAACTTTTGGCAATAGAGTTGATATTACTCTTTTAAACCGTCTTCTGTAATAAAATATCAAAATCATACTTGTATTTGGCTTACTTCAAAGTACCACTTGGAGACCAAGACACGCATTGGGCTCCTCACAAAGTGTGCAAAACCTGTGTTGAGATCTTAAGATCATGGCCTCAAAGAAAGAATGCAAAACTCAAGTTTGGAGTGCCTATGGTTTGGAGAGAACCAAGCAGTCATTTAGATGACTGCTATTTCTGCCTTGTCAATGTAAAAGGTTTCAATAAGAAAAACAGACAATACTTGCAGTACCCAAGTATCCCTTAAGCTATTCGACCAGTTGCCCATAGTGAAGAAATACCTGTACCAATATTTACTGAGCTTTCAAAAATTGATGGCACAGATCTCTGCTCACCTTCTTCTAGTGATGAAGAAGACATTACAGATATTTTTCAACCCTGTGATGAAGATAGTGACAAACCACTTCTGTTTACTCAACAGGCTTTGGATGATTTGGTTAGAGATCTTTATTTACCAAAACAGTCTGCTGAACTGTTGGCTTCAAGACTGCAAGAGAATCGAATGTTGAAAACCGGCAAAAGTGTCTCATTTTATCGCAACAGGGAAGCCGAACTGCGAAAGTACTTTCCATTCAGATGGCCAGCTTGTCTTTTGTACTGATGTGGAAGGGTTACTTCTATTTATAAGAATTCCAGCTTATGACTCAAGGGATCGGAGGCATTTCATTGACAGTTCCAAAAGAGGTCTGAAAAGTGTTCTGTTTTACAATGGAAATAAGTATGGTTCGGTACCAATAGGTCATTCTGTAAAACATAAGGAAGAATGTAACTACATTGAAATTGTTGTAGAGAGGTTTCAATACCATGTTCATGGGTGGGTAATTTGTCTGGATTTGGAATTGGTTAACTTACTTTTAGGTCAACAAGGAGGGTACACAAAATACCCCTCTTTCCTGTGATACTGGGACAGTAGAGCTACAGCAGAGCATTGGGTGAAGAATGAATGGCCTCAGCTACAGAGTTTAGCATCTGGCGATAAGAATGTCATCAATGATCCTCTAGTAGATTTTAAGAGCATTGTCTTTCCTCCCTTGCACATAAAACTTGGATTGATGAAACAGTTCGTCAAAGCTCTTGATCGCGGTGGTGAATGTTTCAGCTATATATATTCAACTTTTCCTGGTCTTATCGAAGAGAAAAAAAGGCTGGTATATTTGATGGAGCCCAAATTAGAACACTTATGAGAGATCCAAACTTTATCAGACCCATGAATGAGACAGGAGAAAGAGCTTGGAAGGCATTTTGTAATGTGGTGCAGAATTTTCTAGGGAATAAGAAAGCAGACAACTATGAAGAGATTGTGGAAGAACTACTAATGAGCATACGAGATCTTGGATGTAGAATGAGTATCAAGATCCACTATTTACACAGCCATTTGGGCAATTTTCCGGAGAATCTTGGGAATGTGAATGAGGAACAAGGGGAGTGTTTTCATCAGGACATTAAAATAATAGAAGAACGGTATCAAGGCCGGTGGGACTCACACATGATGGCAGATTATTGCTGAAGCTTGATTAGGGACAACCCAGAAGCTGTACATCAGAGATCAGCCAAGAAAAGAAAGTTCGGATAACTGCTATTTGATACTGATCTGTGTTCCATATATATATATATATATATATATATAAAGCTTTCGATTCGGTTATCCGTATTAAAGTGCTCAATACATAAATGCAGAGCGTAATATAAGATATGATAAGTTGGAAGATAAGTTAAGATAAGTTCCAACTTATCATATCTTATATATATATGTGTGTGTGTGTGTATATGTATTTTTATATTTTCTACTTTTTTCTGTCATTCTATTTGGATTGCTGTACGTCGACTTAGTAATATTTGTTATTCCTTGATTATTAATATACAAAATGTAGTACAAAAAATCACGTTTTTATTATGAAACCTTTGATATAGCTAAAGGTTGATGAGTAATTTTCATCAAAAATTGGAAAATTGCACAGCTCGAAATCCTGATGTGGTAGACAAATACTGAGTTCATATTCGTATTCAGCAGCTCAAATTTAGTTAGAATTCGTTTAAAAATCCTTTGCCAGAAAAATCGTGTTGACCAGTGTTATATTCAAGTTTTACACTACAGTTTATTTAAAACTTGAAACAGAACATCTCTAATGTTATAAGCTTAGATTAAATAAAAATTGATTTATTTTTTATATACAAAAGAACAAGATGTTTCTAAAAAGTAAAAAACTATGTACAGAAAGACCGCATTCATCAAGAAGTTTAGTACTTACAGTACACACAATGAGTTAGAAAAGCTGCGGCTTGGACTTCTGCCGATTTTCCTGACCTGGTTGGTCACCGTATAGTGTCTAACCGTAACCTGCTAGCATACTGTCATTCCAGAAACAGTGCTACCGTTTCTCCATAGCACTTATATTCTGGTGAAATCGTTCGCCATGTTCTTCTGATACTGATCCAAGATTTGCCGTGGAGTTTGTCAGTTGCTCGACTATCCAAGTCACAGAAAACAACAGTACTTTGTAAATCCAGACTGCATTCCCATTAACATTCCAATGATTTTTAAATCCCCACATATTGTCCATGAATATCTGTCGTAGTTAATGGCACGAAGTAGGAGAACCACATTCTCATAGGATTCATGAAGATGAACTGACTGTGCAATAGGAATACACGGCTTCGAATTTCCATCATAGAGAAGTACAGCTTTCAGACTTCATTTTGAGGAATCGATAAACAAGCGCCAATCTGCGGGATCATGATTTAAAGATAAATGGTTGAAAAGTCCATTACTATCACTGCAAAAACAGAGGCCCATCTACAGAAAAAAGGTTGCAGAACCTTGTTCCTTTACCTAAAGTATGTTATACAAAACACTTGACTCTAGCAGATTCTTCCCATTCAGTCTTGATGCCAGCAACTCAGCTTTACCCTTTGAGTAGGAGAGATCTTTGACAAGATCATTCAGTTCAGCCTGAGAAAACATCTGGGGCTCAAAGTCGCCGTCATCCGGTACTTAATCTTCTTAAGCGGTATTGTGACTTTTAGAATCATATGGTGGAGCTGAGACTGGGAGACTTTTACTGTGAGGGACAGGCCACATTGCAGAATTCAAGCTTGGATACACAATTTTGTGCTTGTTCTCAGTTGAATATCCTAATTCTACACTGTCGAGATATTTCAACATTCAAAAACAAATGAGGAAATCACTGCAACCATTTGTAGGACACGCTAAAGATGATGAAATATTTCACCAGACAAATCGTTATTGGTTACATTTAAATGATGAAAAGCTTGCAGACATTGCATTAGATACAAATACATCTTTGCTAAGGTTCAAGACAAATTTCATCAGAGCTGTTTTGCACTGAAAAATATATTTGATTTCATGTTGTTATTGTTTGTTGATATTAAATATGACTTATGTATCGTTCTTATTTATGTCAAACCATTTCTGTCATGAGGGCGTTTTAGTGTGACCACCCTGACATGATATCGCAGGGTTTATTTATTAAAGTCGGACGCCCTTCCCGAGGCTAAACAACAAGGAAACCACACTCTGAAACCTCTTCAAGAGAATGTGAAATGAACGTCGTCGTTTGCCAAGCACGCGCTGGGTCGTAGGCGAGTTGTTAAAGCTCGCAGGTACGCCAACAGAATTACCACTGCACCACCGCCGACCCTTGGAGCTGATGGAGACATCAAGGAATACTTTTTAAGGTGGGAAATATGTACTTAGGTTTACATATCTCATCAGATAACTAATAATCCAACCTCTCCTCTCTCTAACACCACACATAAGTCTATGATAATCTAAAAATCGATAAATCGAAATCATCTTAAAAACTGTACGTGCTATGGAAAAACGGAGTAAAGATTTGAAATCAGCATCAACCACTGCATCGGGCACACATAAAAATATGCTTGATAAAAATTACTTGGTGACTAGTGCGATTTGCTGACCTGTGTAATTAAGAATGCTCCTGCGTTTGAGATTCATTGTTAAAAATTTATCCCCAAACCTAATTAGTAAGGTCTTTAATATGGTACATCAAACATGAATTTAATTTGGTTGTAGCAGAAGCACCCAGTGTTTCCAATGGCATCTGGTCGAGTGGTCAAGGTAACATTGAATCGTGGTATAGGGGTCTATGTAAGCAAGTGGAGTCACCTTTGCGTAATACTTGGTTGAGTCGTGTACTTTTCCTCCATATCAAACTCTAATATTGAACCAATGGTGGATTATGTTGTGTGCAAAGTTTATCATGTTTTGAGAAATTAAAAAAAAATTTTGAGTCTTGTAAAAGCAAAAGCTCAAAATACTATGTCTGAACACTGTCTTAAAATGATTTCTTCATTTGCTATTCTAACTTAATAAAAAATAAAACATGAACGACGCTATAAAACATGATCAATAACTTGATGATTTTGCTTAAATTATGTATTGATCCCTCCTTCGTAACTTTAGAAAAAAAGGGGGGGATACAGTCAATATAGAGGCTTTTGAGCCTCTTGATTACTTAGCATAAGAACTAGGGCGAACAAAGGAATGTATCGCTTACAGGAAGTGAGAGGGACAAAAATAGGTAAATTAAAGAGCTGGTGGTGTGTCTGAGTGTCTTAAGTTCTCTAACATAAATTTGTTTTCAAGTTGTGGTTCCATTTTACATTTGTTTTCTATTCTTGGGTCTTGAATGCCACGTTTAAAGTCCAAAGAATTTCGGGGGAATCTCCAAGAGTTAGTAACCCTCATTCTAAAATGCCATGCATCGCGCTATGCAACTGTCATATGTATACTAAAAAAGAGGCATGTATCAGTGAAAATTATAGCCATCAAGAATTGGAAATTACATACGGAATACAGCAGATATTTCAATGTGCGGAAATGTGATTAAAGTCACAATAGCGCAGAATAAGATTACGTACCAGAAGACAGAGGCTTTGAGCCCCAGAAGTTCTCTCAAGCTGAACTGAATGATCTTGGTTTTACAAAGTACTGTTGTTTTCTGTCTCTGGGATAGCAGAGCAACTGATAAACACTATGTAGAATGAAAATGGCCGTCCACAACATCATACACACCAGGGCAATGCAGTGTCAAGAATCGACCACTTTTGGATCCCGATAATGTCCTATTATTTTCTCTGCACATAAATCTTGGACTGATGAAGCAGTTTGTTAAGACTTTTGTTAAAAGAAACTCCAGAGGCTTTGAGTACATTGTTAAAAAGTTTTCAAAACTTACACAGGAAAAGTTGAAGGAGGGAATCTTTGTTGGACCTCAAATTACTACTACTACTACTACTACTACTACTACTACTACTACTACTACTACTACTGCTGCTGCTGCTACTATTACTACTACTACTACTACTACTGCTGCTACTATTACTAATACTACTACTACTATTACTACTACTATTACTATTACTACTACTATTACTACTACTACTACTACTACTATTACTACTACTATTACTACTACTATTACTACTACTACTACTACTACTACTACTACTACTACCATTGCTACTTCTTCTGAATCCCTTAAATAGAATTCCCTATTGCACCTCTTTAGATGGTGGATTCAAAGAATACTACCTAGGTTTTGTTGACAGCGGAGAGACAAAAGAGTCAATTACCACATTATACCTTTGGCAACATTCATTAAATCGATTCACCTATACAAGTTAAACGAATACATAAAATAGCAGACCTAGTTTTTATGCTTAGGGTGCTACAAGGATATAAACCATGTTAGCATTTTGATTACATTTTCCAACTACAATAGTAGTAAGTGCTATAAAGCAAATAGGTAAAATTGTCAATCTTCTAAATACAACTAACTTTGTTAAATTTGATATAAGGAATATTTTCTTTGTTTATATACAAAAATCCTCTAATTTCTAGAGTATTATCTTCTCGGGCATGCTCTTGACATATGACCGGTCTCACCTACAAAATAAGTTGGAAGTAGCACTAAGAACAGAAGCCAACCACATGCATAGACATTAATAGTCTTACCAAGAAATGGAAAATAAATCAATGGAATATGATAAGTTACATGTACATTATAAAAGGAAAACCTCCTTGGAAACCAAAGGTTAAGTTAAGTTCTCAAAATGTGCTTCTCTGCATTGATCCATTATCTTCGTGGAACAAAAAGTGATTTTCAAAAACAATATATTCATAAGATAATACTGAACACCCAAAAAGGTCCAATTATCACCGCCATCTGCAATGATAAGCGAGTGTTCCCAAAAATCATTTAGAAAGAAACAAAACATTAGTAAGTCGTGCATCCAGATAAAAGTTTGCAACAAATCCAAGGAAACACAGAATGGCACGATTATACGTCATTGGTTACGAGCACTAACTAAATTAACAAAAACCAACAACGAATTGGAGGCGAAATTATTGTCCATCACTGATGTACTTAGCACCTTGTCAAGACGTCCCAGATCTATGACAAAACATAATATACACTATACTCTTACAAAAGCTGTTCTGTTACATAAAACCGGCATAAAATTATTGTTTAGAAAGAATTCTACCAAGAAAATCACTCACCAAACTATCCTTTTCAAAAAAATAAATATCTGATTATCAAATTTATTATCAAAGGTAAACTGAGTAGAATAAGGTTCAAATAAAAGAACCGTCGTGCAGATCTTTAACATATCAATAAAATTGCGTTGATTCTGGTCAGAAGAATTTTTAGTGCCACTAACCAGTGTCAAGATGCTAAAATGAAAACCTAAACATTCCGGTACAGAGAAAAAAAACAACTAAATTTTTTCAATTGATTGGAATTCAATCCTCCAAATCGACTGCCTGCCTTGATACTCCGGATAAAAGTAGTATTCGAAATACACAACAGAAGTGAATCAAAGCATTATTTTTTCAAAATTTGATATCATATGTCATACGCTACGGTATCAGAATTAAATATTGAATTCGTCAAATAATCCCACCCAACACTCAGCGATTGGACCACATTGCAATAATAAAAGAAAATTAGATTTATATAGGCATCCAGGAACTACATGGATATTTAATGTCGACGTGTAAAAGCAGTAGGGACCAAATAATTGTTCAGAAGCTTAATATGTGACAGATGCAGGACTTCCCCACATCCTTATTAGTATCATATTCAATTTGGTCTTCCGTTATGAGTCGTACACTATTGCCTTAGAGCATACGTTCAGAAAAAAAATGAGAAAGGGTTAAAACCACTAAAGATAGCAGAAAAATAAATATGGAAACAAAATGCTACTAAAAATAATCAGCAACAGTTAACAGGGAGGGAGGATGGCGGAGGGATCCATCAAATTGAAATAGGTAGAGCCTGGCTTAGCTTCTACTCAGGTTAGTTGAATACTGTTCATACCGAATTAGTGTTTTATCTTCGCTATGGGCAAAATAATTTTACACAGCCTTATATTCTATTAGCCAGTTATTTAAAAAATGTGGAAAGCCGACTTTGATTATCCCTAATGTGTTCAGTGTATGTACACTCAAGACAGTTACACTAAGTTCCTATTTGGTCTAGAATGCAGAAGGCAACTCCAATTTGTAATGTAGGCCAGCGTTACACCTTAATGAGTGTGTAGAATATTACATACAAACCAATTTGAAAACTCACCACAGTTAAAACAAACTACAGGAACATGCCGTGGGCGACTAGAGTTTCTGTCTGTTCTGGAATGTGTCCTCCTATGAGCATGGCTTGGCCCTGAAGAGTCATTCGAAGAATGGTGTGCTCTGTGATGAAACCCATGTGCAGATGTGGGGTGTGAAATCCTATGAATTGGTAGGGTATGTATATTAGATGCTGGTACTTCCCGGGTAACAACTCGAACTGGACTTGAAACAAAAAACGGGTTTCTTGCTGATGTTATTTGAGGGGTAGTAAGAACTGATGGCCCTGGAGCTGTTTCCGAATATGGGATGTATTGCCGGGATGAAAATCGTTGTGAGTCATACGTAATAAGCAAATCATTATCACGGTTAACTTCGTGCTCATTACTACTGCTATCACTATCTTCATCTAAAGCAAAAATCCAATCTTCCTCTGTAAGAAAAATACAAATGAAAGAGTCAGGCAAGTTCCACTGAAATGCGTAGGCAGCATTCTCGCATTAATGCAAACATATAAGTAGCTTTTTCATGTATACGTATGCACCTCGAAACAAGCAAGTATACCAAAGCTGTTAAATCCGACACAAATTCGCAAATCCAATTAACGTCCAGGTTCTAATCACATTGTATGTATATTGTGAGTCCAAGCAGATGCAAGCCTTCTCTGGCAGGTAAAACAATTTATCGTGTTATTTGTTTTGTGTGCAGAAAATGCATGATTCGTATTTTCGTTATCTCAATGAGATACAATAGTTGGAATATGATTTTAACAACCCGAAAGTTATAAACTGGGAAATAAAATTTAAAAAGGTACAAATGTACGTGGCATTTATACAAGAATCTCACATCTGACGTCATATTAATTTACAAGAACCTAGTTAAACTCACCAAATCAAGTTTAATTGCACTTGCATAGTCCAAGGTCGGATTTAACAGCATAGTAATACCTGTCTTGCATAAATACTTCGTTAATACAGGAAATTGGGTATGGCAGCTGAAGCAGTGGTAACACAGAAATCATTTACATCAACAAAAAAACCCCTAAAACCCCAAAAAGCAATGCTAAAGCTATACTTATAAAAAAGCCCTATGGAAAGCCTCCCCATACACATATACGCAAACCTGGGAAAAACCAACTTCTTCCATTCATGACAGAAATTTTCACCATGGCCATCTAGCTCGTCATAATGATGACCGTGATAAACAATGCTTGATTTCGATTTGTATCGATTTTTTCAGATAATTTACAATGTGCAGTAAGGTGGATTTTTTTGTTGCTTTTTTAATCAGTACTCATATTATTGAAGACAGCACAATATCTGTTAAAGTGATCGTTCTGTATTTTCTACATTCGTTGTAAAAAAATAAAAAAATAAAAAAATAAATAATAATGGAAACACATACAACTACAATCCTCAATAATAAAGGTAGTTTGCATTGGCTTGTCTATTTAACAAAATCCAAATTAAATATTTTACTAACAAAATTATTAAATCGACAATCGCTCGGGTTTTGTTCAGTTGGTTTCTGCGACAGAATATGTAGTATATAGTGCGAATGATTATGTTGGAAAGTTTGGTGGAAAAAAGCGCTCGTGTTTGTTGTTGATATTCAAAGCGTTGTACATTTCACTGAAAGTAATACAAGACTGACCGAATACACCTGAAGAGGTAATGGAAAGATTTACGACACTAACTTTTGAAATGCTGGGATATAAACCACGAATCAAAGGACGATATTTTTCATATTTGCAAAAAGCATATTCATCCGGGTTTGTTTCATACCCCACATTAATTCAATAATAATAATAATAATAATAATAATAACAATAATAATAATCCAGACACTGACTTACAAAAACCAGAAAATAATTAGAATTTTATTTTCCAAACTTCAGCAAATAAAGACTTTGGGTGTTGTCTATTGATGTTTAAAATCTCATTTGTGATCAGGGATAACGATTTTTTCCCCAAAAAGATTAACCTGACTAACTAAAAGAAAAAAAGATCAGTATAAAGTAGGTTACAAGTATTTAAAAGCACGGCTGGTTATCGGATATCTCATATCATTCTTATGTTGTGTTAGAAAATAAGTCGTGCGGCTACCATAAGATGACTGAGAAGTATCACATCGTTTCATAAAAATATTTGTTTCAGGTGTGCAAGAGGTCCTGGAGGCATTTGAAGGTTACCCAGAATGGCGGCATTTCAGAGTTTTACCACTTCAAAACTTACAATGGCAGACCTCCAAAAGATCATTTATTAAATGACTTTTAGGTGTGTCTTTTCTAAAGATGGCTCTTAGTTTGTAGAAAGGCATATCATCCTACGTCAAATAGCCTTGCTAACATATCAAGTTGTAAATATTCACTTTATCTGAAACAAATTCCCTGGATTACAATTTGTTACCATCCAAAAGTCAAAGGAAACCTATAAGTAGCTTCATTCGGTTAAGTTTACAAAGCGGTATGCGTCGATTTCAAAAATAAACCATCCAACAATAAAATTCTTCAATTTCGCCTATAGCTACCTTATATGTTGTTGTAAATAGAAGTACTTATTAAAGCAAAAACGATAATTTAAATTCTGAAATTTCATTTGGTGTCTAAAAAATATGCAAACAAGCAAATCCTAAAAATAATTCAATTTTCTTATTAGTTATCTCAAATGTATTTCCTTTTCTTCTCACTAGCATAACTTAGCGATTTAGGAGGATATAAAAGAAGCTTTTTGAATATCAGTTTCAGAGCTTTGAAACAAAATCTGTACTTAAGCTTAACAACTTTTCAGCAAGCCTGCATCTATTTTGAGTGCAACGAGTTATGTTTTTCAAGTACCTATACTTTGATAGTAGTGGTCAGTGTGACACCTAAGACAGAAGGAATACCAGCCTTTTCATGACAGGAGGCCTTTATTAGGTCAGCATTGTTTCGCAGATGTAACACAAATAGTGCCCTAAACAATGTCTGCTGCATCGGGGTCTAGCCATATACTGTATCTGACAAGAAACTAGTATTTTCCTAAACTTCCATCACGGAATATTATAAAGTCTCGTGATTTGTAACATTACTAAACGGCGGGAACATAGCACCACATTAACTGACTGTTACGATACAACACAAGCACCGTTGCACCATGGGAGGCCAGGTTGGCTAGGCCTGGTTAAGTCTTGCTATCAACATACACCTTTAGTCTAAACAGACTAGAAAAATGAAAAAGTGACAACAATGTCAGTAAGAACAACAATTTCAAGTGTAACAAAAGAAAGATCGGTGATAACCACAATCCTCTTTCTTAACCACTGAAGCGTCGCTGGCAACGATCTACTTATATCGCCATATCAAATATATCGTTAATGATATTGTCATATTCGGGCGTCAGTACTTTTTCAAAATGATTATACGCTGATTCCCTAGTCTCATAGCTTTACAACAAAGCGTCCAAACAACAAAGAGGCCGTCTGATATTTTGTCTACCCTGGGAGCAACATTTGTTCGTACACAACTAAATTGTAAGAACTTGATTAAAATTTGCTACAGCATGTTCCATTTCTTCAATTGTACGGAAAAATCAGCCACCTGGAAGCTTTAATACTGTACCCAAACTCCAGGTCAAAAATGGTGTGGTTAACACATTCTTATTAAATGCTATATATATACGCAACCTTTACTCTCAATACGTACGCAAAACGAATCACTGTTCAGGAATAAATTAAGTATAAATTGGCAGCAAAACGTTCGTGACACCGGCCCGCTACAAAGAGAAAAATACCCAGCAATAATGCAACTATTCTGGGGTACAAACTGTAGGATGCTGATCACTTAGTTCGTACACCTGAAACCAGAATGTTCAACAAATAATGCTAAAACTTCGTACACCTTTTGGTGTGTATATCACAGGAGACAGAGCTCTTTGAACATAATGTATAAGTGTTACACAGCAAAGGGCTTCCGGTGGCAAATGGCACTAAGTAATGATCAGCTGTGTTACTCTCTCCAGGAAAGCAAACTCATTTAAAAATGCAAGACGCGACTTTAAGACCAAAATGAACAGGGCCTAGCAAAAACGATGTGTTTCAATTCAGCTTAATTCAGATGAAATCTACTGTCCTAGTTGAGCTAAACCTTTCTTTGCAAGGGTTGTTTTATTAGTAAACTGTGAGCCGATCAGAATAGAGTAAAGCTGCCACTACCGACGATGGACAAAAATTGTCACAATCACAAAAGTTTACATATGATTTTTATCTAAACTCGCAGTAAACTGCACGGTGCAGTTTGCTGTAAGTAAGAAAACCCCCTTTTATATACCGCTTTCCTCTTTCTCTCTAACCAGCGGCAGTATCATGTTATTTTTCCTAAAAACAGAATTTTCCAAAAGTAAAATACAAAAACAAAGAGGGTTGTTTTTCTACATCATTCTTCTTCAAAAAAATATTATTTTACCCCTTACCGATTACTTCATTATAAGCTTTCCTTCTGAACCCTAACACACCAGGTTTTTCCGGCCAATACATTTAAAGTTTTCCACGAGAGAGCCTGAAAATACCAACTAATATTATGCTACGCTATTTCTGTAATTATAATTTGGATATATATGCATACATATACAGTAATCTTGCTCTGTAATGCGATATAAAAAATTGAAAAAATGTTACTCGAATTACTAAATTTATTTACCATAAAGTGGACACAGAAATTTTACTCTACAGTAACTTTATGTTACAATCAACACAATACTTTCTTAAGTCGCAAGTGCTTTCAGAATGCTTTCTCATCAACGAACACTTAAAAACCGCTTACTCATGTTAGGCGTATAACTGATAAAGGACTGAAGGATTTCAAGATTCTTCCACAACTACCATAATCAGAAAGTTTATAAAACAAGCAAGTCTGTCACACCTTATTAAATGCCTTGGAAATATTCAGAGCTATGCCACGTTCTTCACCGGACTTATCCATTAAACTATAAATACGTTCCGTGATAACAATCGAAAGGTCACCAGTGGGGCGAGATTTTCTAAATCTGCACTGAACATCAATCAGAAGTCTTAACTTTGTTACTGTGTAAATATTGCATTGTTGAAAAGTCGTTCAAAGATCTTACTGATGACAAAAGAAGACTTACAGGTCGATATTTGCGAAGATCTGATGGGTCACCTCCATTCTTGAAGACTGAAAAATCGTTAGAAGCATTCCAAGAAAGCGGAAAATAAGAATCCGATGGAGAAAGCTTAAAATGTTTGGACAGCAAGGAAGATAATCTAGTAGCACACTTTTCCAGGACAACTGCAGGAATCGAATCAGGCTACGAGTTTCAGATTCAACCAGCACATAACCTTGGTAATCAACTTTGGGTTTACGGTTGCAGAGTAACAAATCTAAACAAATTGCAAAGGGAACTCCGTCAAAAGCTACACCAGTGTCAATTTAGAGAAGATTGACAGAAAACAACCTAGCAAAAAGATCAGTTTTTTCCCTGAAGAGAATAAAAAATGAATTCCATCAAGACGCGGAGGAATAATAAACTCACCAGAACTCAAAACAATATTGTAAATGTTCCAGAAATCTCAAAGTCGACGTTTCTGGGTTGAAATAAATTCACAAACTAGCTTGGTATAATGAAATTTAGCATCAGGAACCACCATTTTACAGCATTGCAGGCTCGTCTGAAAGAAACCCAAGGTTCATCAGTTTCATCACGTTGAACTGAGCACAAAAATGATTGAGGTACGCAATAGCAAATGAACAATGAGCATTGAACAATGGAGGAAAATGAGCTTTACCTTGTAAGCACGAATAGAAAAAATACCAGATTGCACTTATACTCTGAATTGAATTGCCGAAAAAAGCCGATTTGCTAAATACTAAACCCCAAGCAATGTTATCAAGAAATTGAAGGCGGATTTCCTAGGATGACGTGGAAACATTTGCAACAGTTGCCTTAACCTCTACAATGCTCAGAAACATAAGTTAAAAGAAATCTAAAAGAGAAGGTTCACCGTAGACTGAAGCACGAAATCTTGTTGGAAAATCAACTACCTGTACAAGACCATTGGCAAGAGCGAAGTTGTAATTAACCTCTTCAGATATGTTTGACCAATTTCAATAGGGCTCAGCAGGACTTCTAATAGAATGAATCAACCAGGTCATGCAACGACAATTGCAGTCACCAGAGACATAAAGGTTAGCAGTGTAATGCTTGTTTAGAGCCTTATCAATAGGGCCTGATACTGTTTGGATAGCTGAGCAAGAACGAGGGGAGAGTAATCGATAAAAAAACCTCCAGGTAACAAGAGGCCTGGAGAAGAGGCAATACAAAGCTCACGAAAGGCTCCTCTTTAATTTCTTGTACTGTAAATGCTGAAAGATACATAGCAAGACCAAAAATGACTTATAAACTCTAGTCGAAACAAAGGTAAATTACTGTCAACAAGAAGATCACTATCAGTAACACCGATAAATAAGGACTTTCTCACAAAGCGCAAGAAACGGAGCAGAGTGAGAATGGACGAAAGCTCTCACAACAAATAAACTGGGAGACCTCTGATATTACCAAAAGTTACGGAAGTAGTACTTTTTGAAGATAATCAGCTTTTCCGAGACTCCTTACAGCCAGTACTAAAACATCTCGTGCTCACACTCTAGGATATTGAGTCATTCTTGGTCCCCGAGATACTTTCCACTGACCACTGAAGGTCTGTGAAATACTGGGGTTCATTCGCTTGACAGAAATAAAATGATATAAAAACTGAAAATAGAAATTGATGTTCGAAACGATCACCTAGACAGAGATCATCTGCATGGCGACTCAGACCTGTGTTGAGGGACGTAGCACGGTTCGAAAAACGGACAATTTCCACCATACATTGCCCTCATTGGAGAGGAGTGGTTTTTATCGCGACACCATTTCTAGGACGGCTGGGAGCTATGAGTAACGAAATCTTCTTTTCAATAAAAAATTTCCTATCAAGATATGCAAAATAACTGTAAACCGGTACGGTAAACTTTTTCTCGTAGTATAGTATTTTAAAAGTCATTTATAAGGGAAAAAATAACCATTTTAGAGTTACATTGAACGGTTCTTCAAACGTAAATCTAAATATATCACAACAATGGATTCTGTTTTGGACTGTGTTAATCAGATGTAGTAAAAAGTAATTTAAGTATCAAAAATGTTTCCAAGTATTTCAAATTTAGAAATCGTGGAAATGTTTTTATTCAGACTTTGCTTTTTACTTTATATTCAAAAATTGTCTTCCATAAATTCATTTCAATTGAATTTATGAGCCACCATTTGATGGTATGTGGTTCCAAAAATCCATTCACACGCAAAAGAAAACCAGAGCCACATTTGAACGTCCTATTAGTCAACCAGAAACTCTATTTCACACTCAAATCAATATTTCGAAAAAAGTTAAGAATTCATAACAAAGAGTTGCTTTTCATTCTTTCATTCTGCTATTCCATTAATCTGATATTAAAAGGAAAATCTTTTATATTTGATAAATTTGTTTTCGATGATGATTTTGTAAACATGCTTTATATGTGTATTCGCCAATCAATAACCTTGGATGGAAAAAACTAATTTTTTAAAGCAATAAACAGAGCAATGAACATCTTGTCAACTATCTACCCAAGACACCTATGCTTGTCATTATAAACCAGGTCTACTACTGTAGTAAATATCTTTGTAACCCACGCATTCTAAATTCTAAAATTACTAAAATCTATAATAGTAATAAGGATAATACCTGAGGCAGTGCGAATAGAGGCGAACTCTTCTCTTTCCTTAATCAATGCTTCTCTTTTCTCTTTTGCGTCTGCACTTATTGTTTCAACGAATTTCTCTATTGCATTATTCATGACTAGTGATCTGACAGCTTTCATTTTAATCTTTCTTCTACAGACAGGGCAATTTTTTCGTTTTTTAACCCAACTTCGTAGACAATGTTCACAAAAAGAATGAGCGCAAGAGAGTGTAACAGGGTGAACATAAATTTCTTGGCAAATAATGCACGTGAATTCATCTTCAATCGTTTCAATCACTTTCTTCTTTGCATTTTCTTCTACTCGAACAGTTTCGATTTTCTGATTCTGCAGTTCCATGTCTTTTGCTTTCACATCTTCCCGGAGCTTTTGAAGAGTTTCCTCTAACTTTTTCTCGTTTTCTTCTGTTTGTTTTAATTTTTGAAGCATAACCTGTTCCTGTTCTATAGCAAGTATATGTTTTCTTTGTTGCTCCTCCTTTTCAAGGAGTGCTTCGTCTAACATTCTTTTGTGCTCCATAAGTTCTTGTTGATATTTTCCCTCTTTTTCTGATAATTTACGATCAAACTTTTCTACTAAGCTATTTTCAACCTTTTCTCTTTCATTTTTTAAAATAAATATCTGTTCTTCAAATTCCTTTTTTAACAAAGACTCTTTTTCCTCAAGACTTTGGGCTAAAAGGCATTTTAACTCATCTTCCGCGTCCTTTTTCTCTTTTTCTAAAGACCGTTGGTGTTCATGGAGTTTTTGACGATAGTCTTTATCTTTTTCTTCCATTCTTTGCAAGGTGTCTACGTGTAGTCTTTCCTTGTGTCTAAGCTGCTCTTGTAGTAGTACTATCCTTTCTTCAGCCGCCCTAATCTTTATTTCATAATTAGTTTCTGACCTCCGGTTTTCGGAGGCACTTAAAGTAATCTTCCTCTTTTTGTTATCAGTTTTCTGCTCAGAACTTTCCTGCAAAGTTCGTTTGCTGGGTCCTGGATTACTTGCACTTTCGAATGCATACTCGAATTCTGGGGCACCACTGCCGACCGGACATCCAAAAGCTACCTTATCTCCAAACTGAAGTAAAAATGGCTCATTTGGTTTTATCCTCTGACCATTGACAAACACCCCATTCAAACTCTTAAAAAAAATCAAGAGATAGATGTAATAAAAACAAGACAAAAAAACCCGATAAAATCTGGAATTATAGTGATTCAAAAAAAACAACCAACGACTAGTAAACATCACTTAAGTATAAACAATGGCCAAGGACTCAAACAAAACAGCAAAAAAGAATCATGATAGATATGTATTTTGCATAGTTTTATTTGGGCGACAAACTTTTTTTAATGACTGACCATACTTGATCCTGCCTCTGTAAAATTGCCAGGTGATATAGCTGCTATCTTACAATTTTATGTGAGTATCACACTCTTATAGAACAAAATTTTTTCAGATAGTTTGTGTTCCATTACACTAGGTCTTTCAAAAAGGCATAAGTTGTCAGGCAAATGAAGCATGCAAAAATGATTTTCAATGGCCTCTTCACATTGCTGTTTACACCATACGTTTACATTAACAAAGGAGACTTCCATGTATCATAAATTGTAAAACGTTAAATATACTTACACCTTATCGCAAGCATAAGATACACGGTGTGAAATTTTGGGCTATACCAAGAAATTTTTCATACCCTTTCCTTGCATATTCTACAATGAGGTCCTCATCGTTTGGTTGTGACACGAGTTTTCTCATCCCAATAGAGAAAACATCTTACGTGTGAGATTACATACCCTTTACTACAAGACGTTTATTACTAGAGATTGTTACGAATGATTGCAGATGTTTAAGGGCAATAAAGAAATAATTTCTTGACAGGGTCATTACTTATTTTTCTCACACCCATAACAATCCATTGAGAAGCATTGGATTTTGCTTTCAAATTATCATGTTTCATTTCTTGATTGATGACTCCATTTGCCAATTACAATACATTACAGCACAAGTTTCCTGGCATTGATATGTGCCTTAACAACCTTGGCTGGATGAAAATAAAACCAAGATGCTAAAAAAGTAGAACAATACAAGAAACTTTTGCTAAAAATTTCATATTTGATACCTGCGATACGCAAGGATGTGGACCAGGTAACAAGATACACTGTTGAGCCTAAAATCCCTTATGCTGACAAGAAAAAAAAAGCCTATGAATGGGGAAATTGCACGCACCCGACAGGAGGTATTGCATACACACTCACAGGGACCACACGATCAATATTAATGACTGATCTTTTCAAATTTTATCATGCTTCCTAGAATCCAAATAAAATTGTTCAAGATTGGGAAGTACCCTATGAAAATACGGGTAAATCATCAACTTAATGTGTAGAGACAAATTTCTTTTCTGTGACAGTACAACAGCAATAGAATAATTAAAAATACACTCGAGACCTCATGCTACCCTTAAAACTGTGGCAGATGTGATAGTAGAAGCCAAAACAATGGGTCTGCAACATACTCATCCCTTACACCTCAAGAAGAATAGAGGAGTCAGCAAACTGGACAGTGGTGAGACCCCAAAATAAAAAAGATGGAAACACAGTGAAAGCTTCCTTTTCTACAGAGTCATATTTCATTTCATTTGGCTGTAGTGTTCTAGAAGAGACTGGTGATTTTAAAAAAAAATCACTAGTAACTGTCTCTACAAAGAATTTCTCATTCAGGATTACTGCAAGTAAAGATATATTTTTTAAATCTTCTTTCTTTTGCATCCAACACATGCTAGTATGTAAAACGGACGTTAAACCGAATATAATGATGATGATGATGATGATGATGATGATGATGATGATGATTTAAGTGTTTGGGATGCATTCAAGATCTTTGGAGGAACTGAATATTCGGTGTTATTGCATAAAATTGATATTTTATCAGAGAAATTTTGACTAAATTTACTGTAACAGGAAAACATTCCAACAATGCATTTTTAGACAGGATTGGGGGGCATTTTGAGTAGTGGTTTAAGTCTCTCATAATGAGGAGATATTTTATTGTTAATGAGAGTAAAATCATGAAGAGTTGTTGAAGCAGCCAACAAAATACTTTTATTTTCATCAAATGTAATGCCCTATGAATTAGCGGCATCATAAAAAAGTGTAAGTTTGAATCATGCTCTTTGTGATTCTTGGTACAAATTCCAACATTCTCTATTAATGCAAAAGCATCTGCAAGTTTTCATCTTTAATTACTTTGTCAATAGTTCCCTGAAAGGCACTTAGTCCATTAGTAATTCCAAAAGTAGTCAATAACCAGTTTCTTATTGTGACTTTCATTAGAAGTAACTAGAGGCTGGGCTCTCCATGGTGATCCTAAAGGTCAATGATACCCTCCTTGAGTAGCCTGGCAACTTCCTCTTTGATAAATTAATAATCAACTGGAGAATAGCCTCAAAATTTTCTTGTAACTGGCTTTAAATTTTATGATAAGTGAGTAAAAATGGGTGGAGTATCTATGATCATGACAAAAATGTTTAATTACTGGTTACTGTCCCTATCATAAGTTCACCATTCAGGTCATTAAAATTAAAAATTAGAACTCATATTTCTTCAAGGTGCCCTTCCCAATAATATCTATGGTCATTGTATGAATGACATTTTGTAAGGTCATATCAGCTACTACTTCTCCACCTATACATCCTTTCTGATTGGAAAGTGCTAAGTAAAAAATATCTTTTTTAGGAATGATAGACAAATTCAGTGTATCGGCAGTGGACTTGGTAATGAAAGTGGATAAGCTTCTTGAATAGACCATTGCATTTACTTCTTTGTTTTCAATTTTGCACTTGCTATTGAAAATATCTGGTCTGTTGCTTAGTCATGCCAGATTAAGATATTTGTTATCTCCACAATTTTAGACCAACACACTCTCATCTACTGTTACAGTACTACTCTCTAATAACCTCTGACAGATAGTAAGTGATGTCAATCCATAAATAAAAGCATCTCTAATATAATGACTTTTATTTTTGCTTTGAATTTGCAAGTTTTACCCATTTCTCCTAATTCTTGTACATAAATACCAACAGACTGATAAGGCTCTTGTTTGCATATTATAATATTATAACTATAGATTATATTAGTTGGCTTCATGTATGCATTATCTAAAGTTTAAGGAGCTACTTCAAAGCTAGTAGCAGCATTTATTATATCAAAAACTGATCATAATACAATGTTTATTAAAGCAAATAATATATTTTGCAATACAGTTTCTTTTGCAGCAGTTTTTTCAGCTGCATTCCCTTCAGTATTAGTGTTTGGTATTGCTGTTGTTGGATAGTATGTGAATGTCAGTTTCCAATGTTGGTACAATTTCTCAGCATTGATCAAACTTGGCCAAGTATCAAATTGATCAGAATGAAGGACTTTATCCACTATACCTTTAAGAGTCTCTCTAAGTGTTATATCCTCTAAAGTCATTGGCACTCATGGACTTCCATTGGCTTCTGTCTTTAGCAAGCTGAATTAACATAACAGCAGTTAAATTTGAGTTTATTCCTTTATATATCCATCCACACATATGATCTCTCTATAAAATTCTCTATCTTCCTCAGGCTTTTTTCCCTTCTACTTTTCCTGACAGAATTGTAGCTTACCCCTTCTTTGAGAAAAATGTGTCTGAATTATGCTTGTGTTTCTTGCATATGACTAATTAAATATATTTTTGATTGTGCCATCATTAATATGTTGTTGTCACTTTTCCTGTCAGTCCACAAAATCTTTATCATGCAGCAGAAGAACCATGTTTCTGTGGCTTCAATCTATTTCATTGTTGTTTTATTTACTATCCAACATTCACTGCCATACGTCAACACTGGTATTACATAAATATCAATAACTCTTTTGCATAGCTCTATTGTTGAGCTTTGATTTGTTATGATATCCCAGAGTCTCCTGAAAGCATCCTTTGCCATACCAATTCTTCATTTTATTTCTTCTTTACATCTATGATAAGATGTAATTATACGGCCCAAATAACTGAATTCATTTACTTGTTCTATTTGTTCATTATTTATCATTAATAAGCAGTCTTTTCTTATTATATCTTTCTAAATAACCATGTGTTTGCTATTCTTGTGATTCAGGGCAAGTCCTTTCTTATTACTTTCTACAGTTACTAATTTTAGCAATATTTGCAAGTCTACCTAACTTTAATAATGTTTAAAACTTAATAATTTATTAAGACAGATTCTAATCTTGATTTTTGAAAATAATTAAAACCACTAATTCAAATCATAACAATTTACACTTTAAATAAGTGGCAAGGCAACTTGGGTGAACCAATAACAATGGGAAAGTTTCTCCAGCCTGACCAGTATGACAGTGATCCAAGTCCACCATGCCATCCAAACAATAGGGTCACTGGATTTCTACACAGTTTTGCATAACATGAACCTGATAAATTATAAAGTCTTATAACCTTTGTGACCTTCTCAGTCTAAAATTGATTCCTAAAAGTTATATTTTAAGGTGTCATCACCACAATCTAAAGTGTTTATGTGAAGCTCCAAAAATGATTATTTGCATATTTGATTATTTGCATCTGACATTTCTTATTTGCATGTAGAGCTAAACCAATTGCAGGCCACTGGATTTATTCTATCAATTTTAGAATTTGTTAGGCAGTTTTCCTCATAATCCATACCAATTGTGAATCATTTTTCATTCATTTTGTGTTAAAAATTGTTACTTTTAATAAAACAAAATCAGACTTCTGTAATATCCTTCTAAATAATTTATTTTAAAACCTTTATTATTATTAACAATATCATCTTCTTCAAAAACATAAATTACCTGTTGGTATCAGGTGAAGATTTATAAAGATGAAAATGATTAGATAACTACATTTTGGTTGGTTAAAACATTCTTAACAAAGAAAACACATTAATAAGTGTGAAAGCATAAATGAAGTAATAATAAAGTGTATAAAGTTTAATGTGACTAGGGACCAAGGTCCTCCTCTTAACTGCAAAATACAATTGGTTTGTTGGTACAGCTGTAGGTTTTCTGGCATGTCAATGAGATAATCATCATTGTCGGTCTTGTCATTGTGTAGGTACACTTCTGGTATAGATGGAACTGTGTAGACTTCTGACTGATGTACTTTGTAGATGGTGTTTCAAAGCTGATTTCCAACAAAATTGATGGTGGAAGGATTTCATAAACTGTCAAACCCAATAAGGGAACAGAAGTTAAATGGATAAAGTAAAGTAAGTAAGGATATACTACAGACTGTACCTTTGGATCAGGAGTGATAAGAAATGTGCCTTGAAAACAACCAATGCCTTAGAAAATATCACTGTACTTCTCAAGAATCTGTTTGTGAGGAATTTGGTCACCAAGTAGTTTTGAACTCCCCAAAGTGTCATGTATAGGCTGTGGGTTGGCTGGAACATTGAAATTAGGAGAAACAAGTCCAAACTCACCACAAGTAGGTAGACCAATAAGAACTGGGCCTTGTGTTTCTGAGTAAAATACTGATGTGAAATGGTCATTATGATCCAATCCCAGGGTACATGTCCCATGTTGTTTACTGTTGTGTCACCATATGCAATTATTCTAACTGTTTTAATTGTTGTAGCTTTCTCTCTGACATTTTAGATAGCCAATGGTCATAAAANTTAGGAGAAACAAGTCCAAACTCACCACAAGTAGGTAGACCAATAAGAACTGGGCCTTGTGTTTCTGAGTAAAATACTGATGTGAAATGGTCATTATGATCCAATCCCAGGGTACATGTCCCATGTTGTTTACTGTTGTGTCACCATATGCAATTATTCTAACTGTTTTAATTGTTGTAGCTTTCTCTCTGACATTTTAGATAGCCAATGGTCATAAAAAGTTTAAGGCATGGCATTTCCTTCTGGTCCTATATTGACTTTGTATATTAGCTTTTTACTTTTTACTTTTTAAACCGAATATGATGATGATGATGACTGTAAGTTGATGTACCTATGTTCAAGCTGAAAAATGCATGTGTTCTGTTTGTCTGTATAGAAGAACTAATAGTAGAATATGGGGGCTGTCAAAATATAGTTCAGAGTTGGATGTCATGCTGCTTTCTTGTGTTGTATGAATTTGTTTCTGTGGCTTTTAAGGACTAACTTTTGTGTGCTTGTTACAAGAGCAATATATTATTTTACAATGCTTAGCTGTTCCACAGTTGTTGCAGGTGGACCCCTTTGTTGGACATGCTCCTTTGCAGTATGATTATTCACAATTATCACATTTCTTAATGTTTGTGTGAGAGGAGCACCTTGCTGTAACTTTATATCATATCATTAACTAATTTCTCATCCCTGTTTCTCCTTATTAGGTCTACCTGTTGTCTGGTAGCTTCTTCAGTCTGTGCTATTGGAGAAACCTTGTCAATTCTCAGCTTTTTCTCTTCATTTTAAAGTGTAGACTGAAAAGGTTTTATGGGGAGACCAAAAATAAACATGTTCGCTGAAAGTGTACAATATACAGGCTTATCATATTTGCACTGAGCTAGAGTTTGCTTGTGTGGTAAAAATAGTAAGTTGGATGTTCACATTCTTGCATCATCATGTAAACCTTACGAAAATCTACTGTCATTACAGGCTTTGTGGATTGATGAACTAAAGCTACAGCTAAATACAAAAAATAAATATAGAAGCACAACAATTAACATCAAAATATCGTTGTAATTCATTGATCAAGGGTTGCTGATTATTCTCTAGTGAATTAAGTTATACTGGAATTACTTACAAAAACATTTTATGATACTTCCGAATGTTCTATTGGGGAGTGTTGTTTAAGTTATGAGATCTGTTTTAATAAAAGTATAAACTAGAATTCAGCTAGAATTCAGTTATTTAGATAGGATACACATTTTAGACCCAATGACAGTAGTAAATACAGAAAATATTGTCTGGACTAAATGGAATGGCTGCTAGCATTGTACATGCACTGATACATTTTGTGTTGCTAGTGCCCCCATCATTTACTGGTTGTCATTGCAGCTAAGATATAACAATTTTCTGGCACGATATTTGTAGAAACCCCACTTTCTAATTATTTTCCTGCCAGTCAAGTGAGTTTGGCACAAAAGTCAATATCACCACATGTTTAAGCAGGCCAAAAATATTACAGGCCCTCTAAAGCCATACCCACTAGACCACTGCTATAGTTACAAGTCAAAGGAAGTGAACACAGAAAACGTAGATGCCATTTTGATTAACGACTGAAACATATAACTTGTTATTGAAATGCTGTGACTGGCGATAATGTAAACATGATGTAACAAAGATGGTGGGCGAAGTAGCATATGCAACATCCCCCTTCCTATGAAATAAAAAATTAAATAACAAGATTGGTGTAACTTTAGATCCTCGTCTTGTCTTATGACATATCAATGTCCTTGATGGGAGAGTTATTTTTTGTCTTGTATGTTCTGTGTTAGACTTACTCACAGTTTTTGGTATTTCTACTAGTGTCTGTTTCATGGGCATGATTGATAAATCTGATTCTTCTGTGGTAGTCTGAGGCGAATCACTCGGCGGGCTGACATTCTGGGTTGTTTGGCAATGTTCTGCAGGTTTTGTTGGTTGATACGGAACAAGTACTGGTGTGTGTATTATAAGAGGCTCTGATGGAGCAGCTGCTGGTGTAACATGCACTCTGTTTCATCTGATGAGTGTGTTGTGGGGTGTCTTCAGCATGTATGATTGATTGTCAGATTCTATTATCTGTCCATACACCCATGGTTTTCCCTGTTTATGTGGGGGAGGTTTTGCATATACATAAGAACCGACAGCTGGTTTAGAGTGTACTGGTCCTGCATGTCGGTCATAGTTGATCTTTGCTGTAATATGTTTATCAATAATCTGTTGTCTTGTGTTGGTGATATCAATCGGTGATGGGATGAGGGCACACTTAGATGTTGGAAGTAGAGTTCTTGTACGATGACCCATCATCCTCTGTGCTGGAGAATATGAATGTCCTTGTTGTGGTGTGTTTCTATAGTGTAGCAGAGCTGTGTGCAAGTCATTAGAGCATTTCAACATGTTCTTGGTGACTTTTACTGCTGCCTCAGCTCTACCATTTCCTTTAGGATAGTATGGGGCTGATCGAGTGTGTTTGAAATCATAATCTTTGGAAAATGTTTTAAATTCATTACTAATATACTGTGGGCCATTATCAGTATGGCATATTTCAGGAATTCCATGGCGAGCAAAATGTGCTTTGGTGTGTTCGATTACTGTTTGGGCGAGTGTGTTTGGAAGATGGTCAACTTCAATCCAGTCTGAAAAATGACATACAGTCACAAGGTAATCATTGTTCTTGTACTCAAAAAGATCTTGGCTGACAATCTGCCAAGGGAGTGATGGTATTGGCAATGATTGCATTGGTTGTCTTGGTGCCGTATTTTGGTATTTGGCACATTCTGAACATGCATTGCACATGTTGGTAATATCCCTTGACATATTAGGCCAGAATAGTACTTCTTTGGCCATTCTTGTATTTGATGCTGCTCCCATGTGATTAGCATGTATCTTTTGGAGCATTTCTTGTCGAATGGATTCTGGAATTAAGGTACATTGTCCTTTATAAATTAATCCGTTGTTTATTGTTAATTCATCACGAAAATTCCAGAATTGTCTTAAATCCTTGTTTAAAGCTTGGATTTTTTCTGGCCATCCTTGTTGAATCGTAGTGTATAAGTATTGAAAGAGGTTATCACTTTTGGTGGCTGCAAGGATTTTCATTTCTGTTTCATTTTTGAGTTGGTAGTGGTGTTCTGGATACTCAGTTTCTGTCTCTAGACGAAAAATTTCAAAGGAATTGACATTGTTGGTTGATGAGTTAGGAAGTGGTGCTCTTGATAGAGTATCTGCAATGTGCAGAGATGTTCCTTTTTGATAGATAAGTTTGAATTGGTATTTCTGAAGCCGTGACAGCATTCGTTGAAGTCTGGCAGGTGCACGGTTAAGGGGCTTCTTTACAATCATCTCCAATGGTTTGTGATCACTATGAACTTCAATGTCTGGGTGTCCATATAGCCAGTGATGGAATTTGGAGAATCCATTGCATATAGCAAGGCACTCCTTTTCGATCTGTGAGTATCTTCTTTCAGTGTCACTTAAAGTACATGATGTAAAAGCAACAGGTTGCAGTTGTTGATAAATGTTCTTTTGTAGTAATGCTCCTCCAAGTCCTTTCTCACTAGCATCAACTTGAAGTACAACTGGCTTCTTTGGATCAAAATATTGTAGGACAGGTGTTGAAGCTACAATAGATTTGGCTTTGTCAAATGCAGTTTGTTGTGTCTCAGACCAATTAAATATCATGTCCTTTCTGGTGAGTTGAGTTAATGGTTCAATTATGGTACTTAGATTCTGGCAGTATGGTGAAAGGTATTTGATCATGCCAATGAATCGCAGTAGGCTTTGTTTATCATGTGGTGTTGGCATATTCATGATAGCACTGGTTTTTTCGGGGTCTGCTTTAATTCCATCTTGTGTCAATATGTGTCCAACAAATTTCAGTTGCTGTTTTTTGAATACCAATTTCAGTGGGTTGAATTTAATGTTCTTTACTCTTGCTCTCTCCATTAATGCGATAAAGTGTCTATCATGGTCAGCTTCTGCTTCCTCATAGGTATCTCCACAACCATAAACAAGTAGATCATCAGCTATTGGTGCAACACCATTGAGGTCTTCTACTGCTGCCATTATACGTACTTGAAATTCCTCAGGGCCACTGTTGATACCAAATGGGAGGCGGAGCCAGCGGTAGCGCCCATATGTTGTGTGCATGGTGGTCATTTTGGATGAATTTTCATCAAGTGGTATATGAAAAAATCCATCTTTTACATCAATTACTGTAAAACATTTAGCATTTCTAAGTTTATGTAAATGTTCATTTAGTGTCGGCATCTGGAATACTGGGCGTTCAATAGCAGTATTTATAGTTTGGCTAGGGTCTATGCATACTCGAAATTTATTTGGAGTTTCTCTGCAGAGGATATTCGAGCACCATGGTGTCGGTTCGGTTACTTTTGCTAAAATCCCTTCTTCGACATATCGGGCAATGGCAGCTTTCTCCTTTTCACGCTTGCTTAGTGGGACCCGATGTATGGGCATTTGTACAGGTACGACATTCTCTTTGACTTTAAACGATATTGGTGGTTGGAGGCAACCAACGCCAGTAAAACTGTCTTTATAATGCTAAAGGAGTGCCTCCTTGGTGAGTGGCTTTGATAAGTCGATCGATGATTTATTTCTGTCTGTTGTTTTCTGCTTGTTTTGTCTGTTCAGAGTGTCAGTCTGATTTGTCTGTTGAATAGAGAATACATTGTCAGCATTAATTTTGATTATTCCCATATCTACACAACCCTTTTCCAGAAAGGATAGCTGGTTTTCCTGCCATGATATTTGATGGTAGGACTTGAAACACCAGGGTATGGTATTTCTGATGTTTCTCACATAGTAGGGTGACTTGTCCCACAGGTCTGATAGGTTGTGCATCACCATATGGATGTAGTAAAAAATGTGATTTTTTTAATTTGATGTCTGGGAATTCACGTTGAATAATATCTTGAGAAATTGTGTTGCATGTTGCAGCAGAGTCAATTTGGAACTTGAGATTTTTAAAATGTGAACCAGTATGTGAGGTAAGGTAGCTTAGCAAAATATTTATTACGTACTGTTGTGTCCTTTTTTGTGTGATTTATAGCATAGGTGGTGCTGTAATATAATGGTTGTTCATCTCCATAAAATATTGGCTGTTCTTTATTGCTCATAACATGTGCTGTCTCATTGTGTTGTGGTTGAATCATTTGTGCTTGTTGGTTGTTGTGTTGAAGTTGAAGGGCATGTACTGGTCGACTGTGTGGCTTGGAATGCAGTGAAAAATTACCTCTCAGTTGGCTTGCTTTGATTGGTGATGTTTGTTCCATACATACATGTGCAAAGTGGTCATTGCCACCACATTTGGAGCAGGTTCATCCATTGGCTGGGCAGTCTGTCCATTTGTGCAGGCCTCTGGTATCTCCACACCAGTGGCAAGTGTTTGGCTCTCGTTTAAGTTTCATATCTTTATGTTTCCTTCGTGTCAATTTGGAATTTCCTGTACTAGTCCAGTGAACGTTTTCTTCAATTCCTTTAGATATATTACTAATGAGTTTGTTAGCTATTTTGGCTGATTCCATTGATTTGGCTTCAGCAACAATGTCAGCTAAAGCTTTTGGGGTACCGTCTGGTTTAAGGTGCATTTTAAGCAGTTCAGTTCGTATAGTGGTGTCACACAGACCAAATACAAATTTGTCTTGACACATAATGTCTGTAATTTCTCCATATTCGCAAAGACTTCCAGCTTGTCGGATTCGAACTTTCCAGTCTTGTATTGTCTCATTTGTGTGTTGAGATGTATGCCAGAATTTAAACCTATCAGTCATTAATGTTGACCCTGAAGTACCAGTATAGTGGGTGCGAAGTTTGTTCATCCAATATACATGGCTTCTTCTTATCGTTTGGTAAGATAGAAGGTTCAATAGTGTACCTAATTACTTGTAGAGCCTCATCAGGTAGCACTGATTGTAAGGCTGAAATCTCCAGAAGCGGTTTTTTGTAATGTTCCTCTTTTTCTGTGTCTGGATCCTTTTCCAAATCTCTGTAATCTGATTGAAAACAGTAATTGTGAAATCGTAACTCAAAATTTTTAAAATTTTCTGATATATTCCCAGATAGTTTAAGTTCTGGTCTCTTGTGAGAATTCATTGTAAAATAAGAGGANCAATATACATGGCTTCTTCTTATCGTTTGGTAAGATAGAAGGTTCAATAGTGTACCTAATTACTTGTAGAGCCTCATCAGGTAGCACTGATTGTAAGGCTGAAATCTCCAGAAGCGGTTTTTTGTAATGTTCCTCTTTTTCTGTGTCTGGATCCTTTTCCAAATCTCTGTAATCTGATTGAAAACAGTAATTGTGAAATCGTAACTCAAAATTTTTAAAATTTTCTGATATATTCCCAGATAGTTTAAGTTCTGGTCTCTTGTGAGAATTCATTGTAAAATAAGAGAAGTGATGACGAATAATAGTATGTATAATCACTTCTGACACCAATTTACAAGTCAAAGGAAGTGAACACAGAAAATGTAGACGCCATTTTGATTAACGACTTAAACATATAACTTGTTATTGAAATGCCATGACTGGCAATAATGTAAACATGATGTAACAAAGATGGTGGGCGAAGTAGCGTATGGAACACGGTCATTGAGCACAGAAGTTGTAGCACCTGGGAGTCAAATGAAAGCCACAAATGACATTGTACTTGATTGAAAAGTTCTGAAAGCTTTGAGTGCTCTAAGAAGCAGTGAAGTGGTATGTATCAAATTTAACCATTTAAAAAGTATCATTGTCACAAAGGCCACCAATCTGTCAAAATATTAAATATCCAAAAGCATCATCAATCCTGATAAAAAATGTTTCTAATCTCTAAGACTAAAAAAAGCCTTAAAACCTGAAGAAATACCAACAGAGAACTGTTAGTAAATACATGCTTTTTTATTACTTAACATGGATTTTCCAATGGGACAAATTGTTTCCCATATTGGAAATCATAATATTTTTTTTCTGCCAAAATTAAAAAGGCCAAAGAACACAGCTTTAATGACTGCCGATGCCAAGCTACCCATAGTGATATAGACCCATTAGATGTACCAACCACACCTTGACTTTGCAAAGAAGTAAGACCAGTAGCTTTCTTTATTGTACCCTGATAACTAATGAGGAGTACCACTCTGCAGTCAAGAAGGAAGATTACACAACTGTTGAGGTATGACAATAGAAGTACTATTTTGCTTAACAATCACTATAAACTAGTGAGAGGACAAAAGTCACTATCAATTATTTACCACTGGTAACAAGAATTTAAAGTAAAGAATAATACCCAATGTCACCAGTTAAATAAAAAGTGGTACACCATCCTGGATATGGAAACCAAGCCACAGTGACTCAACCTTATTCCAGTTGCAGGGCCTCAACCAGGAAAGATAACATCTAGCTCACAAAACTACATGAATCATAATGTCACCCAGGGGTGATCAGGATAGTTTAGCTCATGAATGTAAAGAATTTACCATAATTTGCTGAAGCAGTTAAGTTGATAATCATAACATGACAAAGCTGCATTGAACTAGATCCAACTACCCAACTGTCTACTTGTTAACACTCTTCACTTTTCTGATGAACCAAGTGTTGATTTGAAAGAAATTTACCAAGAAAATCTTAGGTACAGTACCTTTTGGCTATTACAGGTATAAACCTGGTTTTCATTTCATGAGTGTGCTTTACAATCATCACTTGCATTATCCACCTTTTTTTAAATGTATGGTATGCAAACCATTATTAATTCTAACAGAGGTGCATAACTGGTGTTTAAAGAATTAAGAAACTATGATCTAATGTTGATTAACAAAAAGCTGAGTCTTTGTCTTCCTCAAATATTTATGGGCTAGCATTTCTATATTAGCCCTGGTAAAGTCCCTTCTTCTTTTGAGGAATGCTAATGGATTCATAGCGGTGCTCTGGCCACTAGCAGGACAGCACCATAGAATTTAAGAGTGTGGGAGCCTCAGTGGTAATCTATGATAAAGTATCACTCCAGCTTTTATAATCAATATGACTGAAACTGACTAATGGAAAAATTTTTTACTCAGACCTCTTCATTTGAATGGGTCTTGTTGTGCACAGGCAGGAACAATACTTCTTGTGAAAGACTAATCTATTTAATCACAAGTTGTCAAAAAGCAATTTTTTACCAACATCTGCTGAGCCCACAACCTAAAGTATATGTTAAGTCTCTACAAAGGTTTTACTCAAAATTTCATAGAATTCCAATTTATATAGGATAGAAGCAGGCCAAATTTTGTCAAAGGTATTTAAGTAAGCTTTCAGATGAAGGAGTAAAGGAATCAACTATTTAACAAGTAACACATTATCTATACCAATATCTGAAAAACTCTATACTGCTTAGGTACTCTACCTCTTCTAAATTTAACAAGCTTTAAGGTCTCTACCATGGATTTGTCTCTACAATTTTTAAATGTGTACCTGCTCTTTTCAATCTCTAAAAAAACAGAGGTTTAAAAAACCTTAAAACTGCTGTAACTGTTTTGGATGCGTTTTTTCATCCACCACATGGGCTATAAACAAGGAAGAGTCTAGCTACATGATATCAACATGAGTAGATGCCCCATTTCATAAATATCTATTAGGGTTTTGTTTTCTGTTTAAGGGTATTGTAACATGTGCTAGCTTTTAACACCATTGACATTAAGGGAGGGTTTACCTTATTTTGTAACGATCATTGATGCATTCTAGTGTTCTTTGGTGTTCTGCACTTTTTAACAAACTTTATGTGTTAAGTGTACATTCCAATGCAATTAATAAAACTGTGCCAAGACAAGCGTCAGAGCCATTTGTAAATTATTTGATACCTTTTCTTGTTAATGGTTGCTGCTAGCTCCAGTTTTGCCCCATCCAAGCAAGGGTTTTTGACACAAAATGAAGTAATCACTTCTTCTGACAATTGGCAGTCAAATATGCTTTGCCACCTCATCAAATACAATGACTGTGCTCAATTTCTTGAAACTGAGTGGTGAAAGCAGAATGTTGCTAACAGAGGCTTACCTACTGACAGTAGTTGTAAGAGCTTTATCATGTCATGAGTCATAAGCTTTTGTGTAACCAACCAGCTCAGAAAAAGTTCATGACTCATGACAAGCTAAAGCTTTTACATCTGTGGCTTCCTCTGTGTCCATAAAGTTTAGAATTTTCAAGATTATTAGAGATATTCCATAGTATTCCAAGCATTTTCTCAGGGTGCAGGGATTATGCAACATTATATTCATATATACATTATATTCCACTCACTTAGCAGATGTCATGGCAGGATGTAAAAGGTGAGGTTTACATCACCTTAAATTTTGGAACCTCAGATGTTTCTATTACCAGTCTTGCACTTGATAAATTTAATGGTGATATTTTGACTGGTATTCCATTTTGTAAAGTAAATGACATCCATATCCTTTATATGTCTTGACTATATGGTGCTCAAAACATTGTTAAATCAAAAGATATTAATGGTTCAGAATCTTTTATCATCTTCTATGACCATGCTAAAATTATATTACCACATAAATTTGTGAAGATTATTGCTGACAAGTTAAGATATTTGATGGTGAAGTATCCATTGGGATATGGTTCCAGTCTCCATTGCCTGGTAAGTGGTCATTGTTATATCTGTCGCCTTGTTCACGCTCACTCCTTGCTCTACCATGTTGGCAATTTACCAAGCATGCGTAGTAGTGCCGTGAACGAGATAGTTTCTTCTTCCATAATGGCCACCATATAAGCCAACAGCTGAGTTGTAAGTTATATATGAATACATATGTTTTATCCGCATTAATCGAATCATTTTCATGATTTCTCAGTCATAACAATTGGCGACGAGGTAAATGAACACTCGATAGTCATCTCGAACAT
The DNA here is from genome assembly GCA_003991215.1 of Morbakka virulenta. NCBI lineage: Eukaryota > Metazoa > Cnidaria > Cubozoa > Carybdeida > Carukiidae > Morbakka > Morbakka virulenta. The sequence goes on from RDPX01000031.1 coordinate 2,260,767, forward strand.
TTCATTTTGTATTTTTGCATAAAACAAGATGTGAAATTATGTCAATCCAAATCCCAAGTATTATACCTTTCGACCCAGTAGGCGATCCGAACACTACAGTGCAAAGATGGGAGAAATGGATTAAATCATTTCAGTATTTTATGACAGCATCGAACATTAGAAACAACGCCAGAAAACATGCCTTATTACTTCATTTAATTGGCCAAGCATCACAGGAAATCTTTGAGACACTAGAAAACACAGGTGAAACTTATGAGGAAGCACTTAATGCATTCAATGAGTACTTTAAAGTTCAGAAAAACGTACCGTATGAAAGGTCTGTATTCAGAAATGCTAAACAGGAAATACATGAAAGTATTGAACAATTCGTAACAAGTCTCAGAAAATTAGCTACATACTGTGAATACGGCAACACCATTAACGAACATATAAGAGATAAGGTTATTTCATCATGTAGATCATCAAAATTTCGAACAAAAGTTCTCGAGAAAAAGGACCTTACATTGGAAAATGTTCTGGAACTAGGCAAAACTCGTGCAGCAGCAGCACATCAGTCAAAACAAATGGAAGCGTCACGCCAAACCCCAATCGATGGTTTAAATCGTCTACACATAAACAACCGTAGTAGAGGACAACATAGAGGAGGATATAGAGGTAATCGTAGTAGAGGTTATTCACATCACTCTTCACAACAAAACCGATCTAGTAGTCAACATCACCGTAGTAATAGTAACCATGGAAATCATAACCAACATCAACACAATCAACAACAACAAGTTGTTTGTAGTCGATGCAGTGCAAATGGACACACAGGTAAGGAGTGCCGACGTACAAAAGGTCTACTCTGTCACCTGTGTGGTAAGAAAGGACATTTTCATAAAATGTGCTGCTCAAATAATAATGGATTAAACGCTTTGGCTGATAATCCAGGAGATACACCGCCCAGAAATCCAGATGACTCATCAGGAACAGACAATGACGATGATAGACCTAGATTTACTTCATGTAGGACCACCGAAAGAACAATTACACACAACAGAATCACCCGTTAACACTGTAGAACAAATTATTTGTGATCACAAAGACCTATTTGAAGGTCAGGGATAAATGAAGGACGTTAAAGTAAAGCTACATATTGATGATTCGGTCAGTCCAGTGCCACAACCTATTCAAAGAGTACCGTGGCACACATGTTAGAAGCTGTCAGATGAACTTCAACGTTTAGAACAGTTAGGAGTTATCGAAAAGTGTGAAGGACCAATATAAAGGCTGAACCCCATTATTTCTGTACTACGACATAATAGTGATAGAATTTGTATTTGTTTAGATATGCGAAGAGCCAACGAATGACATGTCATACCTAAGTTTGACGAGATAATTCCGGAATTGCATAATGCAAAGTTATTTTTTAAAATCGATCTACATAAAGGTTATAAGCAATTTATATTAGATGAGGAGAGTAGGCATATTACAGCATTCGTTACTCATGAAGGGACATATCGCTTCGCTTGTTTGATAGAAGGAATTAATAGTGCATTCGAAATTTTCCAGAAATTAATTGAGCAAGTGATTGCTGATTGCCCAGGAGCAAAGAATATTGCTGACGACATATTGATTTGGGGAACATCAACAAGCAACCACAACGATAATCTTCAACGAGTTCTTCATAAGCTAGGCGATTACGGTCTCAAGTTAAATCGTACTAAATGCATCTTTGGAGTCACATCCGTCACCTTTGCCAGTCATCAACTCACAGCCGGAGGAAACACGATCGACAAAACAAAAACAGAGGCAATCCAACACATAAAGGAGCCAACNATATTACAGCATTCGCCACTCATGAAGGGACATATCGCTTCGCTTGTTTGATAGAAGGAATTAATAGTGCATTCGAAATTTTCCAGAAATTAATTGAGCAAGTGATTGCTGATTGCCCAGGAGCAAAGAATATTGCTGACGACATATTGATTTGGGGAACATCAACAAGCAACCACAACGATAATCTTCAACGAGTTCTTCATAAGCTAGGCGATTACGGTCTCAAGTTAAATCGTACTAAATGCATCTTTGGAGTCACATACGTCACCTTTGCCAGTCATCAACTCACAGCCGGAGGCAATCCAACACATAAAGGAGCCAACAAATGCTACAGAAGTAAGATCATTCCTAGGACTAGTGAACTTTTGCAGTAGATATATCAAGAACTACTCAACCATCTCAGAACCGTTAAGACGTCTCACCAAAAAGAATCAACCTTTCATCTGGAGATCCGAACAACAAAATGTGTTTGATCAGCTAAAAGCAGCCCTACAAGAACCAGAAGTCATGCAATATTACAACCCTGAAGCACCAACCAAAATCATAGTAGATTTTGGCCAGCCCAGTCAGTTTAGGAGGAATATTAGCTCAGGAGCAAAATGACGGTAATTATTGTGTTATTTCATATGCATCAAAATTGTTAACACATGTAGAAAGACAATATAGTCAAACTGAAAGAGAGGCTCTTGCAGTTAAATGGTTTCTCGAACGTTTCCATTATTATATTTTTGATAGTCATGTTACAGTAGTTACTGACCATAAACCGTTAGTTTCAATGTTATCAACAAAATTGCAACCACCACCTAGCATACAGCGATGGTTACTCAACATGCAAGGATACAAGTTTTTCCGTAGTATATGAACCCGGATGCAACAATGCAGCAGATGTTTTGCTTTGATCACCCAAATTCTCGATTATTGATTATTCAAACACAGTTAGTTATGTAAACATGATTGTAGCACATGCAACACCAATGGCAGCTGACCTCAACAAAATTCGTCAGGAAACACAGAAAGATGATACTTTACAACAAGTTATAACCACAGTTACTACTGGCAGATGGAACAAAACTTCACCATACTTCTCGAATCAACATCAGTTGTCAACACATGATGGTTTATTATTAAAAGATCACAGATTAGTTATTCCAACTGTACTTCGTAAAAACATTTTAGAACTTGCTCATGCACAACATTTAGGAGTAACTCGAACAAAAGCCATCTTATGTGGAAAAGTTTGGTGGCCAGGTATGTCAACAGAAGTCGAGGAATTAGTCAAACACTACCATGCATGTTAAGTTGTTATGCCATCTAATAAAACCAAACCAATGAAATCTACCACTATTCCAGCAGAACCATGGAACACATTAGGAGCAGATTTGAAAGGACCTTTACCGTCTGGAGAGAATTTGTTAGTTTTATTAGATTATACTTCAAGGTACCCGGTTACCTTCGTACTGAATCGTAATGTTACATCTCATGATATAATTCGTAAGTTGCAGAAATCATTTTCATTGTTTGCATACCCTAAGCATATTATAACAGACAATGGTCCGCAATTTATTTCGTCAGAATTCAAGTTATTTTTACAGTCGCATAGTATTGAGCATCAACCAGTTAGTCCCTATTGGCCTCAAGCAAATGGAGAGGTTGAACGTTTTAATCGTACACTTAGCAAGGTTTTAAAGTGTGCTGATGTAGAACATAAAAATTGGAAGGACAAACTCCAGAAATTTTTGTTAGCGTATCGCACTACACCACATGCAGCTACAGTAAAGTCACCTGCTGAGATATTATTTAAACACAAAGTAAGAAATGACATTCCAACATTCAGTAAAACGTCAACACAGAAACCGACAGAATATGCAGAGAAGAGTAAAAATTACACTGACAAGAAGCGTCATGCTAAGTATCGAGATTTATACCAGGAAGGAGACCAAGTTTTAGTTAAAAACTTTACTCGTAAATCCAAAGCTGAGCCATATTATCATATTAAACCAGCTATTGTATTAAAAGTTTATCAACGTGGTGTTAAAATCGATTTACAGGGTAAAGTGTTTATTTGTAATAATGCTCACATCAAACCGTACTACTATCACCAAAACCCCATCACACCAGATGATCAGCCACAACCACCAACCACCACTAACCAACCATCTATATTTCCACCAATGTTTATACTAGATGACCCACCAGATGAGGAAGAAAGTAATTCAGATAGTGATTCAGATGATACAGTACCATACCGAGAGGAGGAGGAGATAGTTAGATCCAGACCACTCCAACAGTCCAACATACCGAGGAGATTTAATGACTTTGATCTTACTTAATATGTTATGTTGAGACTTTACATTGAGCTATAGACTTTACTACATTGAACTTTACTTGAGTTATTGGTTTGTAGAACTTGAAATGGAACTTCACTTGATTTATTGAACTTAAACTTAAAGACATTGAACTCTGATAGTCTATTATTATGTTGTAATGTTTAGACATTCAACATCGTTCATTTGGTGCGATGTTACCATGTTTGTACATTCAGCATACCATCTGGTCTGAATTTTGAACAGTTTTGTGGGTTTTTCTTGACACCCTTGTGTCATTAGGTTTTGTTATATATAGTCAAAGGCTAGACTGTGCACTAGTCATTTTGGGAATTTTAGTCGACAGATTTAAGGTTTTGAAATTAGTCCTGTTCGCAAATCTAGATGAAGAGGGATGTTATATCTGTCGCCTTGTTCGTGCTCACTCCTTGCTCTACCTTGTTGGCAATTTACCGAGCATCCATAGTAGTGCCGTGAACGAGATTCTTCTTCCATAATGGGCGCCATAGAAGCCAACAGCTGAGTTGTAAGTTATATATGAATACATATGTTTTATCCGCATTAATCGAATCATTTTCATGATTTCTCAGTCATAACAGTCATCTTCTTGAATCTTACATGCCACTCAGGGCTCAATTCAAATACTCAACCTTGGTAATGAGCCAGTCTTTTGGTAAAATATCAGCACATCATTCAGACTTGTATGTTATTTCAACTAATCAACTTTATAGTTACCACCACAGAATGAAGATACTAACTTATTTCTGGCTGCTCATACTACAAATTATTCACCATAACTAGCAGTAAATCCTGATGGTCAAGCAACAGCCCCAGGTATCATTGTGGAATTTGCTTCACCTTGCCTTGCCTAGGTGCCATCCCTGGTCCAGAGGTTGGTGACCACAAATCTCTAGCCCTTGTGATCTTGAGCCTTTTGCCGTAGTTTCTCCTGGTTGAGACTGGTCACTCTTGTGAGGTTGTCAGTCCATTTTAGTTGCTAGCAACCCTCAGATCATTTTCCTGGAATACAACTGTCAAGAATGTCATGTTGGAGGCTGCTGTGCCTTACAATGTGCCCAAAGTATCTCAACTGTCTCTGCATGATGCTTTCCATTAGGCATTTCTCCATTCCCATCTTCTGTAGCACTTAATCATTCGACTTTTTCATTTTCCAGCTAATTCGTAAGATATGCCGACAGCACCACATTTTGAATGCAACAATCTTCTTCTCTAATGCCGATTTGAGAGTCCACATTTCACAGCAACAGAGAAATATGGACCATACGTACACCTTTGTGAGCCTTTGTTGAAGATTGAGGCTTATCCTGCAGCATGTTGGTACTTTTTTGAAGGAGTTGAAGCTAGATTTTGCAATACCTATTCTGAAGTTGATTTCTTGTTCACATCTGCCATTGCTTGTAACAATGTGCCCTAATAACTTGAATGATTCTACTTGGTATAGTTTCTTGTCATTTACAGTTATCTCGCTCTTCATTGGATGTGATGATTTATGAACTGTCATTATCTTTGTCTTTTCTTTGTTAATTACTCGTCCAATTTCCCTGCTTTTCCTATCAACTTCAGCTATAATTGACTGGAGTGAAGCTTCTGAGTTTGCTATGATGGTGATGACATCGGAATACCTTATCGAATTGACATTCTTCCCTCCCACACTAAAACCTTCCAGTGGTTGAATACTTCTTGTAATCCTTTCAGCATAAAGACTGTACAATGTTGGTGACATGGCACACCCTGGACAGACTCCTCTCTCAATTGGCACACAGTTACTGCAATTGCTGCCTACTTTTTACAGCTGACTCATGACTCAAATATAGGTTGATAATTACTCTCAAATCTTTTCCATCTATGTTCAATTCTCTTAAATCTTGCACAAGTTGATTATGTCTTATCCAGTCAAAAGCTTTCCTGTAATCAATGAAGCACAGGTAGACAACATTCTGCATTTCAATCACTCTTTCAAGAAGATTTCTAATGCAAGATATGGCTTCTCTTGTTCCCTTCCCATTTCTAAAACCAAACTGGTCTTCTGCTAGTTCATAATCTACCTCCTGCTTGATGCAGTTGTTTATTATTGCTATAAATACCTTCATCACTTGACTCAAAATGCTTATAGTTCAGAACTTGGTACAGTTTGTAGCTCTAGGCTTCTTTGGGAGTATAATAAAAATGGATTGATTCAGTTCCTCAGGTATGTAACCAGTGTCATAGATCTAATAGCATAGGAATGTTAGCTCCTTTTAGCCTGTTTCTCCTATATATTTCAGGAGTTCAGCACAAATGCTGCCTTTCCTGTAGCCTTTCCAAAGCAGAGTTTGCTTATAGCAGATTCCACTTCTTTTGGAATCTTTGCTCCACTTGTGCAATCTATTACCTCTGGCTTTTCAGCTGATCTGTCTTCATCAAGGTAGAGATCTGATATGTACTCTTTCCATTGGTTTGTGACTTCATCAGGACTGAACAGCACCCTGTCATCCTTATCTTTGATGCATAAACCAGCTTTCATATTTTTATTGTTTGTTAGTTCCTTGACCTTTCTGTGTGCTTCTCTGCTGTTGTTTCTCTTATCAGATTCTTCAATTTCTTCACATCTTTTCTCTATCCATAATTCTTTAGCCTTAACACATTCTTCTTTCACTCTCTGATTTAGTGTCTTGTAGTTTTCTGTGCCTTTATTTTTTCTCCTTGTCTAAAAAATTTTGTCAAGAAAAGCTTTATATATCCTATAGTGCTTGTAAGGATAGGGGGTGCAAATTATCAGGACACAATACCACAATACTCACTTTCTGCCAAAGGTAATCCTACATAAGCTCTGGTTTCAACAACCCTTTTAGTACAGCTGAACCAAGCATCAGATTATTAACTGTTCCAGGCCAGCAATAAGTCTTACCATTAAAAAAGTTCAAAAAAGCTAAAATTGGAGAAGTTATTGAGCTTTGCTAATCTTTAATAATTATTCCTAGTTTCAGTCATCACAGAGTAAGGTGTCATTTCTAGGTGCTGAGTTATTCTGTCTGTGGAAAAATAAGAAGCACAGTGAAAAAGTGGAAAAAGAGGAATCTTTAAAATGTTGACTGTTCCCAAGATTTATGGTGAACTTGAGCCTGACAAAATCATAGACGCAGGTCTGGAATTCTAAAATCTTGCAGTCCAGGAAAAAAGCTGTCAGCATAGAGGTCGAACTGTGTCTCTGATAAGCCCACAGTTGAATCAATTGGTGACAATAACAAATAATTATTTGTATACAGCTGAAGATTGTGAAAGACATGAAACTCTGAGTCCTGCAAAGTTAGTTTTTCTTACTTGTACATCTGATAATATATATAGCGTTTGAAAAAACCACTATATTGTGTAATGCACTAAAACTATGAATACAAAACAAAGAAAAGCAATTTACAAACCCAGATATTCTATGGCCCCACTTTTAATGTACAAATTATTGTTACTTTCCGAAATCAAAACTTCCAGCTTTCTTGCCGTTCGCATGTGGCTCAGAAAATGATCAAATTAAACTGTCTTTATTTCAGTCCACAGGTATATCTCAAAAATACAATTTAACTTATTTGGTGTAGTTTTTGGCTTCTTTACTTCTGACCTGTATCAGTCATGGTAGTTTAACTTCACTAACTGTACTGACTGTATTTATTTTTAACAAACAAAAGATAACAGCAAAGCGTACTCTTGTAAAAATTTCATTTTCGGCCATCGTATGTGATGGATATTTATCAACGACACCACAAAAAATGGAGTGCTTTGCGCATATCACGACATAACAATGGTGTCACAAAGAATACCAAGTTAGCAAGCATTGCACTAATTCATTTTTGTAATTTTACAATTGCTTCCCAGTAATTACGGTGTAAGATCACATAAAAATGTTGATGACCTGGCCTTACACGTCAAAAGAAATATTTGGTTTAGTACTAAATCAAAACGAATGTAAACAACTGATTTCATGGGACTTGGATTGCAGCATGTCGAGTGTACTACCACTAAACAGGTAAACAACACTTTTTGAGGCAAAAATGATGTTTCTGTTTCAAATGTTGGGCTTGCTCTAGTATATATTATCTTAAGCAAGAAAAGAATATTCTGCCAAGTGCCCTAACCTCTTATCTTCTAAATTATACACAAACAAGGAGGGTTTCAGAAAAGGGCCTTGCCCGTCAGAGTTCAATGGTCTCATGATTTTGATTAGGAAACCGGTACAGGTCAACAATTACTGTTCTTCGTAATTCAATGGAGGTATACTGTCAGTCACTTCAGACTACGAAGTTCAAAAGAAAGTCAGTTGAAATCAAGCACAATGACTTCCCTACCTGATGGTCTGTTATCGTCCATGCGCCATCAACATTGGCAACTGTTGCATGCTTTCTCGAAATCATGAGTGGTGTTGCTTTTGACAGTAACCGCACACTTACATCAGGAGAGGCAAATCGACCAAAAGTTGTTGGCTTGCTCCTGTGCAAAAAGATAGTGTTTGGGCAGATGGGGTCAGTTTTGCCTGTTGCCGGAACAACTTTTTGCAACTGAGCCATGTCGCTTGAAGCTCTCTACCATGTATCTTGATATGACGTTAGATTGGAAGGAAACAAAATTGCTTCTCTGCAATGTTTACTTTCTTTCCCTCTCCGTTTGGTTCATTTGACGCAATGGTTGAATCCTTTCTTTCTTGTTGTTGCTGGTATTCTTGTGTTTACAGTTGAGAAGGGGTCTGGGGATTACATTACTAAAAAGTAAGCAGACGGGTGCCACAATAAATGTATTTTGGAAAAACAAAGCAAATATTAATTTTCAAACGATAAAAAATAATTGATTATAAATAACAGCTAACGAAATATTATGATATTTTGTAATTCGTAAGAGTTTCAATAGATTAATTAAGCATACACGTTTGTTATCTGTTGAAACTCTTAGAAAGTAACTCAAGAAAAACAATTCTCATTGTCTGCTTGGAGTCAACCCTCTAGGTATTTGGCACCCCCAGCTGAATTTATAGGAAGAACTGAGAATGGGCGGTAATATTCAAAATAAAACTTTCTTTGGAAATGGAGCCAGGACAAATGTTTTGTGGGGTTTGCTGGGATAAAGTGGGTATATAGGGCAAGACAAGGAAAAACAAAATTCCAGCACCTTGCAACCATTTTCAAAGTTATGGAAAACTTTAAATGTTGCCATAAATACCTCCTGTTCCCTGAACTTACTGAATTTGAAGAAACAATAGGCCTTGCACCAAGCAAAAAATATAATTCTGAATGAGATAAATATTTCCTCACATACAGGAGCCCAGATTTTAAGTCTAGGGACCTAATCACTCGGGTCGGGTGTTAAACTGACTTCGGTTTCAACGATCTCTTTCCTTGACTTAAAACATGGATGCAACGTGATCTAAGGAGCGACTTACCGTATATCAAAGGAATACAAAGTACACAGAGAGTAAACATCGGCTTGTTAGGTATTCTGAAAAACATCAGAACTTCAGCACGAAAAGAGGTTACCGAGCATGGATCCACAGGGGAACGAAGGTTGCTCAAGCACCTTCAACCTTGGGAAGAGAATTTATTTTCAAATTGAAGTTTAAATATTTAATTTTCTCCTAAACTGATCTATTTTCAAATGCAATAGCGTGAGATTTAGCAAGTGAGTGTAAGAAGATTTGTTTTGTTCAAACAACTTCGCTGAGCCTCAACAAAATTTTCTCCCAGAAAGAAAAACAACAAGAAAACATAGTTTTGTGTCGCAAGACAATAGTCAATAAAATTTTAAAGATTCAGTGGTAACAGCAGCAAAGAAAGTATTGCCAATAAAATGAAAATCAATCAAAGAATAAACGAATAACAACAGAGATCCTGGATTTCATGAAAGAGAGGCAGCAGGCTCCAAATAGAGCAAGTTCAGAATATAAAGCAATTGATCAGGAGATCAGGGTCAAATGTAATCTTGCAAACAAAGAATGGTTAAATGCAAAATGTGAGGGAATTGAGCAGTGTAGACATAGAGATCTAGCAGAGACTTCTAAGAAAATCAAAGAGATCGTTAACCACAAATTTTGTACAACATCTGGGTGTATAAAATCTAAAGATGGGAGCGTTTTAATGGAAAAGGAAAACGTGCTAGAACGATGGAGTGAATATATCAGTGACATGTTGCAAGATAACAGAGGAGAGAAACCCTCAGCACAAAAGAATATGGATGGACCTACTATTGTAAGATCAGAAGTGGAGGCAGCATTTAGCAAAATGAAAAGGAACAAAGCTGCAGGACCTGATGAGATTGTTACAGAAACGTTAACATCATTAGAAGACATTGGAATTAAAAGGTTGACTGAGCTGATAAACGAAGTGTATGATAGTGGTGAAATACCAGAAGATCTTTGTAAGTCAATTTTTATTGCTTTGCCCACGAAACCTGCTGCAATAGAACGTGACTTGCATCGAACCGTTAGCCTTATGAGTCATGTAGTCAAACTGATTTAGAAGATCATTATGCAGAGGGCCCGCCAAAAAATCAGAGAAAAGAAGGGTAAAGAACAGTGTTGATTCATGGAAGATACTGGTACCAGAAATGCTATCTTTATGGTACGGATGCTGTCAGAAAGAGGAAAAGAATTGCACAGAGATCTCTATGTTTGTTTTATTGATTACACCAAAGCATTTGATAGGGTGCAGCGTGAAAAGCTATTCAATTTTTTTGAAGGATTAGACCAGGATGGAAAGGATTTACTCTTTATACGAAATCTATACTGGGATCAAACTGCTTGTATGAAAGTATATAATGAGATGAGTGACTACATCAAGACTAAGAAAGGAGTAAGACAGGGATGTGTGTTTTCACCTGATTTATTCAACCTTTATGATGAAAAGATTTTTTGAGTCATAGAAAATTTGGAAGGGCTTTCTGTAGGAGGTCATAATTTCAACCATATACGATTTGCAGATGACTCAACACTGGTTGCAGGCTCAGAACAAGGTTTACAAAGGCTACTAGATGAACTAGTTGGCCAAAGTAGAAGGAAAGGACTGGAAATAAATAGCATGAAAACAGTAAACAGTATTTATGGTGATAAGTAAGAACCAAAGTCCCAGGTGCAAGTTGTATTCGAAATAACCCCATACAGCAAGTTGACAAGTTCGGTTACTTAGGTAGCTATATAACAGAGAGTAAAAAGTATGATCTAGAAATCAAGAGAAGGGTAGGGATCACAAAAGGTACTTTTGAAAGATTAAGGAAGATCTTGAAGCACCGCAAAATGTCAATGGCTACAAAGAAGAGAGTACTGGAAGGTTATGTAACATCTATTCTCTTATGTGGTTGTGAGTGCTGGACATTATCACCATCAATGGAAAAGAGATTAGCAGCTGTTGAAATGTAGTTTTACAGGAGCATGATAAGAATATCATGGGCAGACCATCAAACAAATGAGGAAGTTTTGGGGAAATCTAGAGCAGAGAGGTGTCTGATAGAAACAATCCATGACAGGCAGATGAGGTTTATTGGACATATCACGAGAAAGGAAGGACTAGAAAATCTTACCCTTACAGGTCGTATTGAAAGCAACAGAAGCAGAGGAAGACAAAGATTAACATACTTGGGAAGTCTCAAGTGCCATGTTAAAAAGTGTATATCAGCAAATGAGAAGGAAAAGATAAAAGCTGTTGATCTACTACCTATGATGAGATAAAGGAATCTTTTGAGAACAATGATCGCCAACGTCTGGTATGGATATGGTACCTAGAGAGAGAGAGAGAGACACACACACACACACATACACACACACACACAGACACAGAGAGAGAGAGAGAGACAGAGAGAGAGAGAGAGAGAGAGAGAGAGAGAGTCAATAGTACGATTTCTTCAGTGGCCCGTACATTTCATGGGCCAAAGTTATTGGTCTATAATATCTCTGCCTCCACAAAAAGTCAAAACACAATACTTTGTTTTTTCTTTGAAAAAGAATTTGTATATAATTGGGAAATAGGACACAATTGCACCCCAGACTACTTTGCTATTGGCCCGCAACCAGCTTCCCACTGAGTACTCCAGTTCCTATTGGTACGCAACCNGTTAAAAAGTGTATATCAGCAAAAGAGAAGGAAAAGATAAAAGCTATTGATCTATTACCTATGAGGAGATATAGGAATCTTTTTAGAGCAATGATAGCCAACGTATGTGATGTATATGGTACCGAGAGAGAGAGAGAGAGAGAGAGAGAGAGAGAGAGAGACACACACACACACACACACACACACACACACACACACAGAGAGAGAGAAAGAGAGAGAGAGAGAGAGAGTCAATAGTACGATTTCTTCAGTGGCCCGTACATTTCATGGGCCAAAGTTATTGGTCTATAATATCTCTGCCTCCACAAAAAGTCAAAACACAATACTTGTTTTTTCTTTGAAAAAGAATTTGTATATAATTGGGAAATAGGACACAATTGCACCCCAGACTACTTTGCTATTGGCCCGCAACCAGCTTCCCACTGAGTACTCCAGTTCCTATTGGTACGCAACCCTCATTAGATTTTGCAGTTGTTCCCACTACATTTGAGGAGACGTTAATCTACTTCGTTGTATCCTGATTTCGTGGTTGTAATTCAATACTTTCTGATCTCATCAGCGGTTGTGCTATGTCACCTGAATAATCAGGATTTAATCCTGGATCAATTTTTACTAATATCAAAATTGCACACCGTTATCACTTTCAATGATAGTGGCATAACCCACAGCAAAAAGTTATCTTGGTATCAGCAATACATCAAATATTCTGCGGGGATTTGAAAAAGCACCTCAGGGGAAGAAGCTTTTTTAGGGTGGGTTGTTGGCTATTGTAGTACCCAAAAAGGGCAAAGACCTTCAATTTGGTTTCAAAAGAATACGTATGTGATGCGCCAACACTTGAATATTTAATGGAAATCTGTCCTTTCCCAACAAATCCAGCCTCCCCTAATATCCACAAAGAGTTGGTGTGGCTTTTGGCCAAGCCCTCGAACAGGATTAATATTGATAAGTTGTGCTATTTCAAATGAGCGCAACCACAGACCAAAAACAGTGACACACAGGCCAATGAAATTGCTTTAAATCTACTAAAGTGTTGTCCATATTATCAGCAGCACACTTGGGTCTTAACCACAGACCTAATGCAGAGTGGTGATTTTTGGGGGACTCTATGCTAACTCGTGCTCTCAGATTAGAGCATGAGGTACAAAATATATTTGTCTCAAGTTGTTCGGTTTCAGAAAAATGAATCCACAGATCAAAGAAAACGAAAAGTCAATAGTTTTATATCATTTGGTTGTGTTTAGGACGACCGGCACAGTAGCTGGCTGCACTGCTAGGTTATGGTAAGTTCAGAGAAGCACAAAAGTTTGATTTTGTCAAACATGAATGTCACAGGTATGTTCGACGACATCTCAAAAGCTGAAGAATAAAGCAAAACGGAATGGCAATGGTTGACAAATGTTTTAATAAACTGGGCCAACAGATCCTTTCATTTTGTGACTAGCTGGAGTACTATCCAAGAATTGCACTGCCCACGAAGGCAGCAGCACAATATCCAATACTTTTTCCGACCCTGATAATGTTCAGAAAAAATTGATGGGTTGAGTTTGGGTGAATGAAGGTGTCGACAGTACAGTTAAGAGCAGTTGTTGGGCAGGGGCCATCGAAAATAGATACAAAAGGGGTATTGGCCTGAGCAAAGCAATTATGGTAGAAAAATATTCCAGTAACTTTTTAAATCTTCATAAATTCGCAAAAAAATTATTTTACTCTCCACAAATTAACAATATACTTTTTAAAAGAAACCAAACTTGAAGCCTAGAACTAAAAGTTTTTTACCCGTTTTTGACCTTATTTTTAACCCAGCGTATTGAATTTGTTATTGTAGTTTTAAGAGTGTTTTTGAATTTCGTGGACTTTAAAACAAGGTTTCGCACAAACCATTTCTTGGAGGAAAAGGGTGGTTGGTAAGAAAAACCTGATGCTTTATTATATATAAATATAATGACCAACCTATTTTCTAGCCATTCTTATAATGTAATCAATTATCAATAACTGAACTTGTATTTCTTAATTTTTATTTTTATTTGTGAGAATATATTGTCTCTCCTAAACAAACATTATTGCGTTGTGAGATTATGTCTGCTCTCCTGTAAATGTATATTATACTGAACATTAAACTGAAAATGTGTGTCCTTTGAAAATCGAACTCAAAATATCTTCCATCTATTGTACATCTTATTGCATTGAACATCAAACTGAGGATTTCTCGCCCCTCGTGTACATTTGAAAATTGAATTTGGAATTAATAATTTTTGGAGCTTTCGTGCCAGTAGACAAACTGATTCGTGAAAATAGACAAATTGATTTTAACTGTATTAGTTACTTTAAGAGTAGAATGGTGAATATTTTGCTTTCGGTAATTATGTCTATTTTTTGTTTAAAGGACACCATATTAATAATTGTCAAAACATTGATTAGTGAGATCCACTAGGTTTGCAAGTGAGATCCACTAGGTTTACAAGGCAAGCATATTCTTTACAAAATGTAAGAATAAATAGTAGATGTTCTTCATCACTAGTAGAGGGAGGTGAATTTTCAGAACACGGTATAGGGCGTTTTTAGCATTTTAAAGGTGGTAGCTAGAAAAATTTAAATCTTGAGATATGAGACCCAAACCTCTCAAATCGCTTTTCTCGGCGCAGAATTCCAATCTGAGCACCCCTTAAGAAATAATCTAGATCTTCCCTGGTAAATTGTGCTAAAATCATATTGCGACAATACACAAACCATTCCATGGAAAATCAACCTTGGAACATGTGAAAAAAAATCGAAGGACTTAGATTAGAAGGATAAGGATAGGTCAACTAAAAATACCTTTTCAAAGAAGTTACGGGGGGGAAAAACCTTCCACCAAAGCAGGCAATATTTCTAAGAAAAATACGCAGTATAAGTAGTAATTTCTACTCAGTTATCAAATTCACCATCAGATGAGTTTCTTTTTTTCACCGTCATTACTGCATATATAAATGGACAAGAAATTTCATTACTCTGTTACAAAATGATAAGTTCTATATATTTTATAAAATGTGTGAACATCGGAGAACAGATCCGTAATGCGTTTACTAAAACCTTTCGTATACAGTAAATAAAGCAGGGAACTCTTGAGCAACTGGTTTATGTTGTGCAGGGAAAATGTTACAAACTTCCACAAGAACTGTTGACGAAGAGTTGCTAGTCAGAGGTGCTACAGTTAATGCGTTTAGCATAAAGTGACANCGCAGAATTCCAATCTGAGCACCCCTGAAGAAATAATCTGGATCTTCCCTGGTAAATTGTGTTAAAATCATATTGCGACAATACACAAACCATTCCATGGAAAATCAACCTTGGAACATGTGAAAAAAAAATCGAAGGACTTAGATTAGAAGGATAAGGATAGGTCAACAAAAAATACCTTTTCAAAGAAGTTACGGGGGGAAAAAACCTTCCACCAAAGCAGGCAATATTTCTAAGAAAAATACGCAGTATAAGTAGTAATTTCTACTCAGTTATCAAATTCACCATCAGATGAGTTTCTTTTTTTCACCGTCATTACTGCATATATAAATGGACAAGAAATTTCATTACTCTGTTACAAAATGATAAGTTCTATATATTTTATAAAATGTGTGAACATCGGAGAACAGATCCGTAATGCGTTTACTAAAACCTTTCGTATACAGTAAATAAAGCAGGGAACTCTTGAGCAACTGGTTTATGTTGTGCAGGGAAAATGTTACAAACTTCCACAAGAACTGTTGACGAAGAGTTGCTAGTCAGAGGTGCTACAGTTAATGCGTTTAGCATAAAGTGACATCTATCATCTAATATCACGACCGCTGTACAAGAGGTCTCTAAGAGAAAAGAATACCGAAAAAAACCCTGCACGATGAATCCTAGGGGAAGTAATTCTAATGGTGTCATCCTCAAGTTTCATATCCTTAGGCCTGAGGTAAGTACCTTGGCATTGCATTGTACAAAGGTCATTTCCCGGATGTAGTCGGTAAAGTTTTCTTGGCTGCCTAAGCAAGGACACTTTCCACCAGCTCCACGGTATTGACAAAGCACTGTAGATGATGGACGTTGCTACACCTCGAAGATATCATACATACATTTTCTTTTCATGGCAGGGCTGTGGAACAGATAAGTCAATTATATTTCATAGGACAAGTGCAATGTACTTTGGCCAACTTTCCTCCAAACCAACTTCAGGAATGCAGCCACAATATTGGCAGATGACATGGTGACAGCGTTTGTCGTGGTCGCCAAATGGCATTCCGAAACAAGGGGGATAATTTTTTTCCTTGAATGCTGCTGTCCGAGCAATGTCATTTTAGCTGTTTTAAAAAGAATTTATCAAACACGTGGCAGACGGAATCCGCTGAAAATTTAGAACAATAAGGAGCCATAATAACTTGGCAATGTTGAATGTACCAGTTGTGAGATCAAGGCTAACGTCTAGGAAATCAACGACTTTAAGATTGGTTTTAATTGTTATTCTCAATCCAAATGTGTCCTTGAACAGTCTAACAATGTCTTTCTTAATGCGTTCTGACATTGGACCACTAACGTTATGAAAACAACAGAGGCCCTCCTCGCGGTATAATCCACTGGTATCTGTACCATATGTTTCACTCAATTTGTGCAAAATAAAGATTCCCACAAGTTCACACAGCTCTGCCCCGTCAAAAGTTCCCATGGTCACCTCAAAGTTCAGGTCACCCACTTTTTTGCTCCACTGTTGATTGCTTGTAAACAGTAGTGATTTTCTGGAGTGCATGATAATATTTTGATGGTCTGCTGGGATAGTGACATATTCCGCAGCATAGGCTAAGGACATCTTAATAGTTCTTTTGGGATGGAAGGGTAGAACTCTTCAATGTCGAACTGAACAAAGGTGCAGGTTCCTTTGTTCTCGATCTTTTAAACAGCTGATGATGTCACGAGTGCTGTGCCACTGATTGACCTTTGTTTGATTTCTGACGGATTTGTTAATACTGTATATAATGCTTTTGCTCACTTCCCCAAGTTCTGGTTTTGCGGGGTTAATTAGTCTACACTTCGGGCTGTTGCGAAAGTTTTCTTTATGATCCTTTAGTGTGATAAAAGCTGTCGACTTGGCGAGACATTCAACTTTTTCGGAGAGTCCGAGATCTTCAGCGATGGTTTTAGCTTCGTTATTTATCTTTTCGTACGTTGTGTTGTCAGCGTTTTGGTAGGATTTGGTGATGTTGTCAAGATACAGTTTGTCGTGGTATTTTTTGTCCATTTCATAAAAGTTTCGTGTCTTATTACACCATTGAGAATTTTAATGACTTTTTATTACTTTATCAACTTTATATAAGTGTATACATTTTTAGCAGTTTGTTGTGTGTACATCTGATGAATGCGTAAGCAAGAAACTCGGAGTTATGTACTTTTATCAGAAATATTAAAATATAATTTTAACTTAGATTGGCTCTATTTTAGTAAATATTGAGCACTCTGCAATTATATTTGTTCATCTATTGATGGGATGTAAACAAAAGGGTATAAATATTTGATCTGGATAACTTCTAATAATTTAAAGGAGACACTAGACTAACAATAGTAGCTCAGAAGTAGATACTTGGATAAAGTCAAATGACAATTAACAATTTGATGAATGACATATACATTGCTGTTTTAGCTAAGCTTTATCAATAGAGATGGATACTTTTACCTTCACGTAGTCCCTTCTGTTAGTACCTGTCTCAAAAGAGGAAAGCAAATACTTGAAAAAATATTTAAAAAATCAGCACCTAAGTGGATATGTCACTCATGAGTATACAGTCAGTCAGGTCCCGCTAACCTTTAACATAATGTTGATAATCTTACAAGGTCTAAGTAAGAGGTTAATAAAAAGACTTTCCAGTAAGTATTGTTCTTGATTAATCTTCTTGCAAGAAACTCATGCATATAACAACGATGAACATCTAGACCTTTAGTGATTTCCTGGTTACTACCAGCCATCACAAAATCTGAAATTATCTGCCTGCCAAGATAACCAAAATGATTGAAAACTTAATGGACAACAATTTTACTAAATGTTGACATTTCAATCGCAAAAGCCTATAAACTATCCAAAGCAAAATTTATGCCACTGTCAATGTATAAATATTCTGCAATGTAATAGAATATTATAATTATCATCATTCACCCTGGGGGGTAACCTACAAATAATGTATAAGGAGGTACTTTGCATGAATTGACAAATAATGCAGAGTTTACGCTTGAAGAATTAATCAGTGGTTTGCAAACCTTTAAACAAGGAAAATAGACGGACAATTTGAATCCGGAATTCTTTATTCAAATGGATAACACTTAAATTGGTTCACAAACTTTTTTTCTTGTTGACTGCGTATGCTCTAATAACCAAAGATTTCGAAATAAGCAAAAGTAGTTACAGTACTTAAACCAAACAAGCTTGCAGACGCCCCATACAATTAATGGCTGACAAGCCTTCTCTCTGTACCCTATAAATTACACAAGTATGGTTTATAACCTCCTGAAACCAAATATTAAACTTTTAGTTTCTAATAAACAGGCCAGCTATAGGGAAAACAGTTGTTCGCGTCATATCCCATTTAACCGAAAGCACCTTATGACAAAGTCTGACATTGTGCCTTAACGTTGAACGCTTTATAAACAATTTCAAGTAAGCAAATGGTGACAATCATTATGGGTAGGATGAAACAGCACCTCTTTCATGTGCGTACCGAAAAAAAATTACGTCACACTTTTTATCATGGTGTAGCCAAAGGTTTGGTTCTTTCACTTTACCCTTTTCCTCCATACTGTTGAAGTACCAATCACAGCTAGCAAAGAATTCATTTATGCTAATAACACTATGCTTTATGAAACACTAAGTATCTTAGTGTAACTCTTGGTCTTAATTTAGCATATGAACAACAGTTGGCGAATACTGCTATCAAAATCAATAGTAATTACAATGTCTTTAAAAAAATAACCACCTATGAATAAGGTTTACTTAAGTATTGTTCGCTGGTATAACGTTTAATAGTCATTGCAGGAAATTTGGTTTTACGTTTAATGAATCTCAGGGTCTTGCTAATGAGACTTATCACAGCAACCACCAAAAAGACTTTAGGCTTCTTTCTGGTATTAAACTAGTTAAATCAAGCAGAAAAAAGAATGTGTTTTCGTTTCGTATCCCTCCTTTTGGGGACATATATATTCTCAATAATGCATTTAAATCTCCTGTCAGTGATGGGTAAAAATCTGGACTACCATCACAATTAACAAACACAAACATCAATACAACAACTTCTAATGCAGCCGTTTTTAACCTTATTCTTTATATACCCACTAACATGCTAATCTTTGCTGAGTGTAGGTGAACCACAGAAACCACAAATAAACAAAAGCTTTTATGAATAAGTAAAAACTGATTAAATACTAAAATAATAATAATGGTAATGATAATAATATTAATCATTAAAATAAATAAACAAATAACAATTACTGAGGTCTCGTTAATACTTTTAAGGACCCAGTGTCCAACTTCTGACTCATAAGCTAAGGATAATGATTTTATCTTTGATTGTAAGCTTGTTAGTGTTAGCCTGAGGTCTCATCTATACATAACGTTGACGATGCTACTTTGTTTGCTGTAAAATGTACGATGCAGGACTAAAAGTACGCCTGTACGTCACTATCATCTCAAGGGAAGCCTTTTGCTGCATCATACAGTCCCGTAAAATGTTTGGAACATTTGCCTTTGAACAGCCACTAACCCAAGTGTGAAGCAATACCCTTTGGTAGTTTTTATCAGATGCCTTTGAAACAATTAGGAAATGCCTTCAGTCATTGCATTGACTTTTATACTGTTAACAACTTGAATAACAGCTGACATTACCATATTTAGTTCTGATGACAATGCGTTTGCAGCATGATTTTCACAATGAAGAACACAGTGATCTGTGACCAAAGTAGATTACATCAGCCTGCCGACAACCATTTCCTTTGACAGTCATCGCAGAAGTAAAAGTTCATAACTGGCCACTAACCAAAAATATAAAAGTGCGTTAGGTACCTCCAATCTTCTGGTAATTGTTTTTCCTTTTACTGCCTGGGATATGAGATCCTGGAAACATAGGAGGCGTTTTAAGCTGGAGGCTTCAGTTCAAAATATAAAGAAGCAACCGATAATTCCGNAATTTTTACCAATGTAAGGCAATTTAAAATACCTCGTGTCCCTAATCTCAACATTCTCCGGTTTATCAGATTTAACATAATATTTGTTGAGATAATTCCGAACAATTTTATTAACAAGCCATGTTGGGTATAAATTACGGCCTGATATATTGTATAAATTTTTTAGATCTAAATCAAATGAATACCAAGAAGAGTTTATTCGGAAAGCTCTATCCAAAAGTGTTCTAATTAAACCTGTTTTATACTGGAAGGGAACAAAACTAATAAAGTTAGTCAAAAGTCCGGTGTATGTCTGTTCATGAAAAACAGACGTTCGAATCTTATTATTACTATTATTCAAAATAATGTCTAAAAAAGGTAACTTTTTGTTATCCTCCTTTTCACATGTGAACTTAATATTAGGGTGCCGTGTATTCAAATATCCCAAAAAAAATCTAGGGCCTGTTGCTCACAATCAAAAAGAGCAAAACTGTCGTCAACATATCTACGATAGAACAGTGGCTTCTTACCCTCAAATTCTTCAATCCAGATTTTTTCATAATGACCCATAAAAAGGTTAGCCATAATAGGCACTAATGGAGAGCCCATTACGACACCATCTATTTGGTCATACATTATACCCTCAAAAAATTAGTTTTCAATGTGGCAAACTCAAAACGTTTGCGAAGACTTTCTCTTGAAAACTTGTTACCAGAGGTTTATGTGATGATTAACTCAACAGCTAAATCTATAGTTTCCTCCAAAGGGATATTTGTGGATAGGCTGACAACATCAAATGAAATAATAAATTAAATCAAAAATTGTTTTGTGTCATAAAGCTCTCCATTCAGTCGATTTTAAAGCTGTTGGAGTGTTCCTAATTTTCACATAAACATCTATATGAGAATTTAGTTGTTTAAAGAGAAAGACAGGTGAAAATGTGTGGAAATATGCCAATGATTTCTTTTTTGGAGTTCTCTTAATGTTTGGCTTGATGAAAAATATAGAACGGGCCAAACTAAGGTAAAAACATGTCCAATTTACCTATATCGCAATATAAAGGGGAACTGGACAACTTCCTTACAAATTATAGACCTGGCCTTTCCTGCATTCCCAAAAGCCTACTTCTTGACAGAATTTTCCAAAATTAGTCTTTAACAATATTTAAATGGTATGCAGCATTGCTAATGTATCATTAATCACAGTTTTCATTTTAATGAATTTAGAATCAACGTAATCGTTGCCGAGCCAATGTTTGAAGACACTGGAGTAATAAAATTTTTTATTATTTACAATTATTCAGATACTAATTTCTAAAGGGTTGGTTATGTAATAAAATATTTTATTCGAATAGCAAGCAAGCCTTCTAATTAGTTGTTTTGGCGTTTAATAAGATTGCAAATCATATTTTATGACATACTCAGGCTATTTTGCTTAGTTTCTCTCTTGTCAAAGGTAAAAGAACTAAAGGGTTTTGCAGTTGGACTCACTACACTGCCTGAGAAAACTATCACAGGTAAGTCCCATTATCATAATTTATGGATGTATAAATCAAAGATGATGCTGGTTATCCTGACTGATGGAAATGGTTAAGCAATACTCATACATATTGTAAAAAGTTATGTAGTTGAAAAAAACCTACAGACTATGTTTACAGAAATGAAGGGAAGGATGTTGAAATAAAAGCTATTCTCAAATTCCTTCTTGTACTTTTTGCATTTTGAATATATTTTACAATGCAGTTTTGAGAAGAAGATAACTATTTATCAGATGTATTGGCAACTGTTCTTTTCCAGTCTTCTTCTTTGAGTCTCACGACTTTCATCAGTTATCAGATTTGGGAGCTCCTGTAGGTGGCATACTAAACAACGGTTTCTGTTGGTTCAGCAAGGTCGCCAAAGCTGGAGTTCGGAGCTTTACTACAGGAAAGAAGGTGCACCGTCGTCTGCAGGTTGCTGCATTTACACAGATCGGTGGAACTGATCTCCCAGCATTTAAGAGATGTTTTACATCTTCCTTGCTAGACTCACAGTCGGCTGGGAGTTTTCCATACTGGCCGGTTTAGTTAGTTTCCGGTGGCTGGTTCTTGTGATGGGATAATTCCTCAAAAGGCCCAGGTCATCGACATGTTATTTTCTTCTTTTTCAGAAGGAACAACATATTTAACTTTTTCAGATAAATATATCGCCTCCAAATACTTAGGACATAGAATAGTCTGTTGCCAATCATTTGTTCAGTTTAATGCGTTTTACTTTTCTAGACACCTTGCAACTATAGGTGTCATTGATTACCAAAATTCTTGCGTCTTCTTTAGCGTCAGAGACATAGAAATAAAAACTATTGGATATAGTGCCCAAAACTACTGTATGAGAATAAGAATCTTAGCCTGAAATGGGGAATGATATCTCGCTATCTTGAGCTGCCAAGACATTTCCGAAAAATCCAGGACAGCTTATACTCGCACACTCGCCGGTTGCCCTATGTTTTTCTATAGACCCAGCTTGATGTCTTGTAAAGCTTCCAAGGTCTATTGCACTAGTACTTTTGCTCTTCCAAGCTTAACGTGCGTGAAGACATTGTAATACTACGGATTGGTAATCGGGATCTTAAGATCAAAACGAAAACAACAACTCCATAGATTCAAAGAGCCAAAAGACTTTCCTCAATCGATTGCATAAGCATATTAAAGTGCATTCCTCAACTACCATTGTCATCTCTAAATATTGTCATACAAGTGTGACAAAATGTGAGAAAAGACCACAAGTATGACTAATAGGAAGACTACAGGAGACACGCTTGAGGGAGTGACACTCAAGAGCTGCAATACACATGGCAAAAAAAATGAAGCAGATATAACTGGACAAATACCCAGAACAGAAGCCAACACTATCACAATGAGTTAAAATACAGGCAAACAGAGGAATTACTAGTAGAACATTGATATTCAAATTCCAAAAAATTACGGATCATTTTTGCGTCGATTAAAAATACTAACAGCGGCTTGAAAGTTTGTATCACATTGTAAGTGCTGCTACAAAACAAAGTCCTATTAGTACTTGGATTTTTTTGTATTCCAAGATTTTTGGTAGATACATCAAGTTGACTACTTCTGGGGTTACTGGTCGTTTAAACTGTGATGCGAGGTGCTTTCAAGATCTAAGCTAATCAGCTCTGATTTCATTGTACTTTGAAATGACGAATTGTGGGAGTAGTACATCCCACAGTTGTTGATACCACTTCTTCTGATCAATTTTTCACATTCTCTTGATCAAATTTCTATTCTGACATGCTGTGTTACTCTAGAAAGGTTCTCGTTCTTCGATTTATTGATAGAGATATTGAAGTAAGGTGGTCGAGTCTTTGGAGATGACTTCCCTTTTGGTTGCTATTTTTCCTTAACTTGAATTTTTATCGCTTTAAATTCTAGATATTCTGAAATGATCACAGACACCTCCACAGTTTGTAGGGGATTTTTTATCCATGAGAACTGTCTACGTTTCTACTTGAAATGTTCTAGATGTATTTTTGAGCATCATAAAAGTCTTCTGCTTTTCTGAATTTCATGAGAATTTTAATAAAATATCATTGTCAAGAAATTTTCTCTTTTATTCTACTTTCGACGATGGTACCAGCTGAATTGGTAACAGATTTTACAAGTTCGAAAATTATTTCCAATTGCTTTCCCAATCTTACCAATTTGAAACTGAAATCGTTTACAAAAACGGGCTGGTGTACTAGTACTTTGTCAAAGTTGTGTTTTCATCACTTGGAAAACATGCAGTGAACCATTTGTGCTTTTATACATGACAAAAAATTGCGATATACAAAGGCATTCTTGGTATTGAAAGTCATAACGTCCCTCCCAATTGTACAATGAAAATATTCCAGCTTTTACAAATCCGAGAGCAAACGATAATACTCTGCATCTCTTGATAACACTGAATCAAACAAGGCAACAAACAAATGCAATTATACAGTACATGCACTAAATGGAAAATAATACAACACAGACTAAGCAACGCAAAAAACCTCCAACAATAAACACTTAAATTTACACACCTTATATAACATAGCATAAAATACAGGGAAATAGTTATCCACATCCATAGGTATGTGGAACATGTACTCGCGAAAAGCATCCATGAAAATGTGTTATTTCGGTTGTCAGAATCCATTTCCTGAGATTTTTATGTACCACAACCAAGGAACTCGAAAATTCCCTTGAAAATGGAACAATAAAAACATATTTAAAAACAGGATAAATATGGTTTTGTTGCCCCTGACCACGTAGAAGACAAATGAATTGACTTTCCAGCCGTCGCCGTAAAGGACTTAAATAAACTCCTAGTGACTGTGGGCAATTTTACTTTTCTTTGTTGAAACCATAAGTTAAAACTGAAAAGCCATCTTTTTCACAATTTTTTCTAAAAGGAAAAGGAGAAGTATCATTTTCAGCTGTAATAAAGCAGCCTTCGCTCACTTGCTCGCTCTCTTGCACTTATAAGATATTCAACAAGAAACAGGATGCAAAATGCAACACTCTACATAGCACAAGGCGTGGCGGAAACAAACCAACTCACAATACATGCAACCTATGTTAACAACACAAGATAAGGAACTCAGTTTTATTTATGAAAAAGTAATGAATAAGTGAGTAAGATTAAATTAGCAGATATGTGTCCATATCACTTCTTTCTGATGTTAATTTATTCAGGTACTGTCAAGAACGTGCTGTTAATACAATCCATATGGAGATAAATCAAAAGCTTTTAAAATCTCTGAAGGACCAAAAACTATTAAACAGCATTTATAAGCTGCACTCGCTTTAATAAGAAGTTTTGCTTAAAAGAGTTTCATTTGCCATGAAAAAAAGGAAATCATTTATAGTACTTACCATTGTCAAACAGCTGCTCAGCTATGACCATACACATGCTAACTCTTTATAGCTAAAGCAGTTATTTTTCTAGGCGGGTTGAAACCGAGATGATGTAACGGGCTATTGCTTTTTTGACACTAAATGCCTTACATTATTATCCTTGTAGTTTTCCAGTTACAAAAAGACGCCAGAATATGGTCAGAAGCAGGGGAGTCTGAAGAGAAATGATCACAAAGGTTAAATCTTATCAAAAATTCTTATTACTAAAGAAGTTTGTTTGTGTGTTGCTAAAAAACTATTGATGTTAAAAAAGTTAAATTATTACTGCTTTTTTGACCTTAAAAATCTATGTTTCTACTTATCATCATGTCTCAGGAAAATAATTTTGCTGACTTCCTTTCCCAGGAAAGTTTTGTATTTACATCATCTGATAATCTTCTGCCTTTTGATTGGATGGCGAATTTGAGAAGGCAGTTGAAGTGAGATCTACCTTTAATGTCAGACGGAGAAGATGGTCTTTGTTCCAGTTCTCATGCGAAAATTGATAACCCTTTTCTGCTCTGTTTTAATCTTCCAAATCGAAAACCGGATCAGGAAAGAAATACCATTTTTTAATACAGTTAATCTGTAAATAGAGTAAATTGGTTTATGCTAGAGACTATATTTGAAAGGTTAATCTGTCTCCAGGCTCGTTCTTTTTTCTCTCATTCACCAATGCGTCTAAATAGAAGTGCCTGCTGAGATCCTCTAAAAATTTGTATTCTTCAGTCTTAGTATTTCTTGGAAAGGGTCTTAAGTTTCATACCTTATTTCGAAAAGCATTTAAAATTTAATGAAAACTATTGTTGTTGTTTTTTATGTTCATAAAATGGGTTTCATCAACTTTTATCTAAAATTAAAACTTCTTTGTTTGTGCACTAATAGTCAACTTGGGGTTTTTTATTGTAATTAGTCGAAGTTGGAGATTTCGCTATCTATTCCACTTTTATATTAGCTGCTCCAAATGACATAGTTTCAGCAGATTAATTTACCTTTTTGCATTATTTAAAAGTGTCTTTGCACATCTATCTTTAGAAGTTATCAATTGTTTTCTAACAAATTTAAATATATCGAGAAGTTTGTTGAAGACATGTTGGGCAGAGTTGAGCTTTAAACTAAATTAAGGGTTTGACTCATTTTAAAGCAGTTTCTTAAAGCAGCCTCAACTGCTTTGAAGCAGATAACTTACATTCTAACTGAAAGATTTTGCCTTGTCTAGCTAAAGTTAGATAAAGCAAAGAAAGTGACATCGATAACAAATTCTTGTATAAAACCTGGTTCTGCAGCTTCTTTGAAAATATGTGGTACAGAGCGTCTTTTGTCCCTTCGTTCAATACCAACACCATCACCATAAGTCTCAGCTACTCTGATCGCTGATGATCTGCTTTTGGGTGATATCAGATATCTACTTATATATATATTTTTTTTTTAAATTTCAGCCAAATTAATGGCCCCCATTACCAGGGAAGCGTTTAATAAAAAGGGTGTGCAGAGAAGCTATGGACTTAAAAACGGAACCGTCATCGGACAGTGTGAACTAGAAATGAAGTGATAGGAACTCTATACATACCCGGTAAAAGCCTGTTTCTTTTATATAATGGTCTACTTGGCTTTCAGAAATGTCAAAGATCTTTAAATTTTTCTTTTGTAAAAGCCTCCTTCCATTCTGACTCTCCCTTTATTCTTGCGCTCAGGTCATTTGTTACCTATTTTCCTTGTATCGATCTCCCTCTTCTGATTCTTGCTCAGTTTTTGAGACAGTGTCAGACTCCATTTATAAGGGTCTTGACAGGCATCACACTGCTAAGATTTTTGTCTTTGACAATTTCAGTGGTCATTGTATGATCCACTTGACTCCTAATCTTCCAGACAGACCTGGAGAAATTACTTACAACTTTACTTGTGTCCACAGTCTATAGAGCTTGTTGTTTTTCTTACACGATTTCTTGATTCAGATTCAGGAGAACCTTTCCCTTTCGATTTCTTTTTGACTTCTGTTCCTGAGCACAGCACGGCTCCATCTTTACCTCCTTTTAATTCTTGTAATCATATTGTTGTTCCTGTTGGGGCTATTGCATCTGCTTTCAATCTTGATAAGAAGCCATATCATCGTAAAACAGTAAAATTTGATCAGGCTGACTGGGATAGATTTTGTTAATATCTCCGCAATATTCCTTGGAATTCAGCCTTCAGCAAATCAGCGCCTGAATTCACAAAATGGGCTCATGTTTTTATTGAAAGATTTGTACCTGGTTGTAGTTAGGTTATATCTGATTTTCCTCCATGGTTCAATGCTCATTTTTCTTCAGCCATTGCTCACAGCTATCGTTTTTATGTTCATATTCAACCTGATTAAACTGACATGTCTTATGTTTTCTTCAAAAGAGCAGGCAATACTTGTGAAAGGCTCAGTTTTAAAGTGAATCTTATTATGTCGAACAAAATAAAGAATCTCTTTCTTTTCGAAGACTTAGAACTCCAGATCTAAATGACATTTACAATAGTGTTTCAAATTCTGGCAAGTCGGCTACTTCTCTAACTTCTGAACAGTTTCAGTTTTTACGTTCTCCAGCGAAAAGTCCGATCTCTTTGGTAGATTACTTCCATATAATCCGTTGCTACATGACACAGCTGTTTCTTTAAAAGAGTTATATTCAACCTTTTGGTAACTCTGCTTCTAAAATGTTTGATTTGCGCTGAAGAGTAAGTTACCCCTGAGACCATTTTGCATCTGTAATTCTACCACCCGTCCTTGCACATAGTACTGCTGCCAAATTTGGACAGGTGCTCCCATACCTTATCTTGATGATCTTAATTTAGCTCAGAGACATGTTTGTATCTTTATACGTTCAACTCTTGGTTCTACTCTTTTTTCTGATTGACGGAATGTGACTTGTCTTAGTCTCTTCTATAGGTATTATCAAGGGAAGTGTTTTAATAACCTTTCGTTACTGATACCACCTCCGTTTGTTGCATCTCGTGTGACTTGTTTCACCAAACGTTCACATCTTTATGGATTTTGTGTTTCTCGTGGTAATATAGCTTTGTATGAATGTAGTTTTTCCCCTCGGGCGACTAAACTATGGAACCCTTTGCTCCATTATTAGGATTTGATTATTTTTCAGTCCAAGTTTAACTCATTTCTTGGTGTAACCTTATTTTTTCTATCTTTTTACGGAGTTCCATACACTCAGTGACTGTATGTCTTTTATGGTACCTAGCCATAAAAAGGAAAACCAAAAACCAAAAACAAAAAGCTAAATATCTCTCGCTCATGTCGAAGTATGACGTCATAGGTTTGGGAAGGAAGATGATGAATTCGTAGTCAACGATTGAGTCTGTACAGAGAGGTCAGTAACGACTTAACTATCGCTTGGGTAATAGAAGTAATTAAATTCCACTTCTAAGAAAGGGTTCTGATTCCATAATGTACAGGAATGATCTATAATTTACACATTTCTTACAGTTTCGGTATGAAAGCTCTTTCTGAAAAGAAGAAAGCTTCTTTACAGCATCTTATCTGAACCAGTTGTGAAAATTGACATTTCGTCCCAGACTTGTCTTTCAAATTTTTCATTATGGCTAGAAAAATCGAAGGGTTAGGATCTGCATTTCAAAGTTGTGATGTTGAGGTTTAGTTCAGTCCCTTGTTTGCATTGTAAATTCCTGGCTCATTGAGAAATGGAGCTTTTTGAAGATCCAAACTGACGCTGTTTTTTTCTCCAAGAGGATCAAGTACGAAAAAGTTTTAGTGTCTAGGATTATGCGAAATGGGCCAAGGTACGAAGGCTAGAAAATTGATTTGATTTTATCGTACTTAAATGGTCATTTGGAGGGAATTATGAACTTTAGTTACTATTGCGTGAGTGGTAGCAATTAATTGCGTCATTAAATGGTGTAAGGGATGTATCCAGTTATAAGGACCCCAATTGTCAGTTGAACGTGTTAGTAAAATGAACTAATGAAGAGAACAAACACAAATTTCAAAAATAAACACACGTTATCGAAGAAACTGTGCCGTTAGGCAAGTCAAGGGTGTTGAAACAAGTGTTTCACTTGTTTTGTACAGTCCTCACTGACCATGATTCCCCGGTTAACAAATATTTCGTGATAATTTATTATTAATAATAATAACATCTATGTATTTAGTTGGATCCTTGCGCAAGCTCAAAGACTTTGAAAGGCAATACCTGAGAAGGATCTTCAGAGCCCACTGCTGTCATCGACCAAGAAGTGGACACAGGAAGTGGCAATCAAAGGCACAACTGATGAGCTGGAGCATAGAGGATGCACGTCCTACACCCGGAGGATCAGTAAGTTCAGACATCTTCATTATGCACTAAGAGAGAGAGAGAGAGAGAGAGAGAGAGAGAGAGAGAGAGAGAGAGAGAGAGAGGGCTATTCCTGTATATCCAAGTCTCGTTTCATTTCATTGTTCAAATGAAATAAGCCACTGAATGAGCTAAAAGTGTTGCTACATATAAACGCTAGGGAGATGAAGACTAATAGAGGGTGCTATTCAAAGAAAATAACTAGAAATTGGGCCTAAGCTCACTAAATGCCACCCTGAAAAAATTCCTTATGTCTCGACCAAGGAACAACTAAAGTAACTCACTCAATTAGATTAACTAAAAGGGAAGTTCTAGCTTTACATTGACCCTTTCATTTATTTCGGAAACCAATGAGCTTTAAAAATAAGATAACTTCTATTTTTAATACCTTTGCAGCTCCTCGAATTCAAATTAAGTCTACAATTCTCACAATTCAGTTAATATTGACTATCTTGTCTGTATTTGTCTCTATCTCCTTTAGTGGTTCTTTTACGCAGTAATCCAATGCCGTCATGTCATCAGAACAATTATTTTTCATGAAGCTGAGTATGACAAGAAACTGCACATCAACAGATCTTTAGCATAATTAAGGTTTTCCAGAGGCTTTGTCTGGATAACATAAAAATTCTGAAAAAGGAGCTTTAATATTATACTACGTATTTATTTTCAACAATTGTTATTATTTTGTAGGTACTGAAATAGATGCCACAGATATCATTTGCTTGTAGTTTGCCTAAATATGTGATTTTCTAGGATAACTCCGTTGTTTGCTTTACATTTTTAAGTAGGCCCATAAAAATAAAAGGCCTTTTATATGTGTGAGTAGGCCAAAGCATTTTTTGTTTTATTTATGTAGTGAGGGTTATGCAAAGGTTTTAATAGTTAATTTAGTATGTCGAATCGCAAACAACCTTGTGACGTACCAGGATGGCCGAGTGGTTAAGGCGTTGGACTTAAGTTCCAATGTGCGATTGCACGCGTGGGTTCGAACCCCACTTCTGGTAGTGACATTTTGCTTAAAAAAACCTTTGAAACAAATTCGTTCTTTTTTAAAGATCATAATAAATCAGATCGGCACAAACAATACCAATGATACCAATAATACCAATGTATCAGTTTGCCAGCAGTAAATTCTTACCCTGGCAAAATGTAGTGTTTTACAAAGACATGTTCCTCAATCGGTAGCTTAAATCTCTCTTCAAAAATACAAAACTATGGAAGTCAACTTGTTCATGTTTATGGAAAAAGCAAACGTACGAAATGAATGTTAAACAACAATTTAAAACCATTGAGTTGCTACAATCACTTTTAAAAGAGGGAGGTGGAGTGTGTTGAGGGGAGGTGGGGGAGATGATAAATGTCCCTTTTTTATTTTTCACGATTTTCAATTTTTTCAAGCTGAATGTCTAATATGACAATGGCAAATGACAATTTTCCATCTTTTAATTCTAGAAATCCTAAAATCGACGTCTATAGGGAAGCACATCTTCTCAACCTGGAAGCCCTCTGGATTAAAGATCTGAAGCCAGAGATAAACACCAAGTATGAGTAGAGGAGCAGAACGCTGACAATAAATCTCCAGTTGCTGTTGGCTACTGCTGACCAACAAACATCCTTGATTGTTAATTTATATCCTGTTTTCCTTTTGTTGTAGTCATAAAACTGAATAGTTGTATTCTCTATTTATTTCGGCTTTGTCTGAAGATGTGTGAAAAACAAGAAAATATTTACAAACCAGGAACAGACGACCCTCCTACCAACATTTTCCCGACTAACCAGCTAGATATTGGTAGTAGGGTAGTTGTCCGTATTGTGTGTATTTTTAAGGCACATAAGATATATTTAATCAACTCTTGATATTAGTTAGTCAAATTTGCGACTTTTGTATCATAAGCAAATGATAATTAGTTAATTGCTCATTAATTGGCAAATTTGCATGATTAATAGTATGGATGAAAATGTGTGCATTATCAAGACACATCTACATGCCAATTTTTGTGCCGATAGCTTGAAAAAACCGGCCTTTTGACACTTTAGTGTGTTCTTTGAACACTCACCTTCTGGTACAGGATAGAATATAAATTTTTTTTATACAAACTGTAACGGAAACTATGACTGGTAAGAAGCCTGCTGACTCGCTTCGCTTCCCAGCAATAAAGAAGTTTTTCGTTTTTTTAAATCTTTCTGTAATAATAACGATGATGATGATGATATTAATAATAATAGTAACTATTATTACTATTATTATTTTTATCATTATTATTGTCATTATTGTTATTATTATTGTTGCTGTTATTATTATTATTATTATTATTATTATTATTATAAAACATGTTTTTCAATATTTGTGTACTTCAGTTCTTTGAATATGCCGGGATCAAGCTATGATCCTGAGGCTGAGTCATGGAAAAAGTTCTTAGTAAATATGCAGTTCAAAGAAACTCACTTTTCTACAGTTTCTCAATTCGAATATTACCAGGTATTTGTTCAACATACCCATTTATTCCTTTTCTAACAAGTCGAAGAGCTCCTGTTGCAACTGGAATGACAGTCATTTTAATTTTCCACATTCTGCTGATTTCTATTTCGAGATCTTTGTATTTTGCAATCTTTTTAATTTCTTTTGTTGCGATATTTTCTTCTGTAAGGTATAGCCATATCAATTTAAGTACATAAACTCTTTGATTTATTGATTTATCTTTGATAACAAGGTCAAGTTTGTTTGCTTTGATTTCTTTGTCTGTGTTAATAGTCATGTAACATCATTTCCTTCAGCAACTTTGTTTGTTTTATGTTCATACCATCTGCTAGTGACTTGTGTCTGGAAGTATTATGAAAACTTCTAGTGGATATAGGTGAGTGTCTTATCATTGCTTTCTGAAAATCCCTTTTTCGCTAGGACAGGACAGCCTGATAAAATGTGCTCCACACTTTTATCAAAGTCATGGCATAGTCTGCATTTCGGGTTTGTTCAAGTTTTGATAAATTTGTGCTGGTATTTTTTCCCCCAGTAACTGGGGCTCAGAAGGTGCCCTTCACAGGGACTTTGATTTGGCAGTCATTTGTGCTTGTAGTATGGTATTCCTAAACTTTGATCCTGTACAGCTATCACCAAACCTGCCTCTGCTTTCAATCCTGAGCTTTGTAAAACATTTATTAGTCACTTCTTTGTCTACATCTGCTCTGCCAATTCTCTCTGGGTAACATCCATGTAGCTTGTCTTCTGTTTCTTTCAGGTACGTTTCCTTGTTTTGAAAGAACAAAAACATTTTAAATGAATCAACCCTCTTCCTTCTTCCTTTCTTACTAGATATATCCTTTCAGCACCTGCTTTGGGATGATTCATTCTGTGCATTCTCATTATCTTTCTTGTCTTGGCGTCTATTTTTCTGATTTCTGTCATCTGCCAGTTAATTAAAATATATATTGCCACAGGGGTTGCAAAAGTATTAATGGCAGTGATTTTATTGAGTGAATCCAGTTTACTTTTTAAGATCATCTTAATTCTTCGACAGAGTTCTTTTCTGGCCTTTTCTTTCATCGTTGCGTGTTTGATACCATTGCCTTTATCTACACCTAAATATTTACATGTGACTTCTTGCTAGAGTTCTATAATAATGATTGTAACATCTAGCTTTACGGTTGATGTATTTGTCAGTTTTCCCCTTTTAAAGTATGATTTATCACACTTTACTAAATATCTTTACTGTGTTCAAAAGTCCTTCTAATTGATTATCATTCTTAGAGTACAGTTTTAGGTCATGCATATAGAACAGGTGATTTAATCGTTCCTTGTTAATTTCATATCTCAGTTCTGTGTTAGTGGATTGTTGAGAAGTGCAAGAGAAGGGCAGAATAGCAAAAGAGATAAATAGTCTCCTTGAAATATTCCATTAGTAATTCTAAGAGAATTTATTGATATGGAGCCAGAGGAAAAATTAAGTATCATTTTTGTTTGCCATTAATTCATGCTATGTGTGATATATTTTATTAGATCTGGTGAAACTTTACAGATTTGCGTTTCTTGAATAATCCAAGTATGAGGAAGACTGTTATAACCTTTTCTGTGGTCTATCCAGGCAGTACTCCAACTCTTTCTCGTGGTTTTACAATCTTCAAGAATAATTATATTTACAAAAGGTTGGTCTTTGCAATCAAACAAACCTCTCCGACGTCCTTTCTGTTCAGTTGGTAGCAAATTGTTTTCTAAGTGGTTGTTCGTTCTGTCTGTTACAATCAATGCATTTACTTACATCTGTTCATTTATTTCTGTTATATCTAATGCTTCATGACGTTGTTCTTTTATTATTAACAGAGCTTATTTGATGTCTTAATCTGCTCTTTAGCCTTGCGACCTTTGTTAATGTTTGGTGGCATAACTCTATTTCTTTCTTTTACGAATTTAATTTCCTCCCATTTTTCTACTATTTGTTGTCTTATGTCTAATATTTTTCTCCCTCCTTCGTTTTGTTCTGAGTGAGGCAAGTGTGTTTCGTTTCCTTCATCATTACGTGTTACTTTATCATCTTCTCTTGTTATATTACCTGTACTTGCACTGATTTGGTTTTCTGCCATGTCTGGTAGTTGCTGGTTTCTCCTGACGTCTGTTTTTGTTGTTCCTAGTTCAGCTTCTGTTAATCATTTATTCTTTAATATTCCTCTCCTTATATTTCTCAAAGAAGAGACTTATTAAAATTTAAATGTTGTCAAAATTCGCCTTTCTCCATATCTGGTACGTATGGCTTGTGCTACTCTCATTAGATGGTTGCTCAAGTGCCTGGTAATAAGCTTTTATGGGGTCCACTTCTGTCTTGTTTTCTGTGTTATTGGATTCGTAACATTGCATTCTAGAGGATCTATATGAGCATAATTTTCATTAGGGAAACCCTCTAGAGTCTGGGGGCTGGAGCAATTTGTCCCAGTTGTACATTTTTCGAGCCCAGGCTGATTCATCACCGAGGGACGCGGTATGATTTTCTCTTATTATTCTCCGTAAACACAGGGTAATTGGTTATCCAGCTTTTCCTTCCTGGGGGTTTTAATCGTGACAATACCATTAGAGAGGTTACAAACCAAGGCTTAGGACTCCCCTTTGTCCATGATGGAAACTTAATCGCGCCGGAAACCAACCCGGTAATTTAAGGTTCAGGAAGTAGGCCGACAGGCGCTACACCTTGCCCAAGGCTGGCCTGGAGGTAGTTGTGGCAAAGGGTAACCTCATTCGCCAAAGTCGAAAGTTTCTGCCTGAGGAAAAAAAGGAGTGCAGAAGAAAGAGCTGAGGAACAGGAGATCAGCTGTACATAGACAGGATGATACTCAGAGAGGTTAGAATGAGGAAAAAACTTATTAATGGGATGGAATGATTACAGGAAATCATTTGGCATGGTACCACATTCCTAAATATTGGATTGTTTGCGTATCCAAGGGATAAACAATACTTTAGTGCAGTTTCTAGAAAAGACAATGAAAGATTGGTGGATTGGGCTGACATGTGGTAATGAATCACTTGGAGAGGTTAAAGTTTCAAGAGGTCTATTTCAGGGAGATGCTTTATCAACCCTTTTATTTGTTATTACATTTTCTCTCCTGACCAACGTTTTGAAAAAGACAAAGCTTGGGTATGAATTTACAAAAAGTAGAGAAAGGAGTAAGCATTTACTTTACATGGACAATCTTAAATTGTATTGAGTGAAAAAGAACTTGATTCACTTACAGAGTTAGATTGTTTAACAAGAACATCGGTATGGAATTCGGGATCGAAAAGTAAGTAGGCCTGATTTTGAAGTAACTTTTTTTTAATCTCTGCAGGTTTCCATTTTTTAGTATATTAACATCATGGCGTTATTTCACCTTTTTGAGAAACAGATTTCAGGAACTAAAATAACAGTTGTGGGTCAAAGATAGAAAATTAATCTATTCCCGACTAATATTTACCGACCAATATCATATAGCTTGCTTTTAAGAATGTTACTGTATATATTTCGTATAAAAACTGTATTATTTTCATGCACAGTTTTGTATAAAAAAACAGGTAAATGTTGAGTTGAATTCTTTCATTTCCAATCAGATCAAATGAAATAAATATACTAGATGACCAGAGATGGACAAAATGCTTATAAAAAGAGATTTAGGGATAAAAAAAGCCTTGTTGTTTTTCCACTCAGTATTGACTGAATTTTTATCCTAGTTGAATAAAAGCTTTGAAGGCTGAATTCCTGAACATTACTGAACCCGACCTAAAAATCCCTGACAATCATAAGAAAACAATTATTAGAATTCTATTTTAAATAACACAGTAGCAATATAGTAAGTGACAGGATTATTGATCAACTTCAATACAGGTATTTTGGTTTGTCTCTTTTACGGTAAATCAGTTTGAGAAAGAGATGTTATGCAACTTCTGTAATTTTAAAGTGGCATTACTTAAAATATAATGAATTCGTGTCAGAAAGTTGTACAGCTCCATTCCATATATTAATGTTTTATTAAATGACCTCATACTTCAACAGTCCTCGCCATATCTGCGACAAATCTGCAACAAATCCGATAAGCACTAAGTAAGTGAAAATCTCTGTTATCATGAATTGATTAAAAATCAGACAAAAAACAATACTTTTATTGTATACTTACTCCGTATTCCTTTTTACTAACACTAGCAGCTCCTATAGGTTAAGTCGTAGTTAACAAAATGTTGCTACTGGGAAGTTATTCGGTTATATCTAAACGCTAAGATTAATTTTGTTTCCAATTAAAAACAGACAAATTGATCATACCTCAATGCATTATAGTGGCTTTATTTAAGCTAATGTTACCATACAGCAAGGCTAGCTAGAAGATATTTAGTAAATATCACATTTGCGAGAAGCTCTATCCAGCTAAGTTTGTTTCTCTCACTGCAACCAATAAACACACCTTAATTAATTCCAGAATAGATTTTTTCGTCAAAAGATACCTACGTTCTTCTAATTTCTTCAAAGTCATTTTAAAAGTGACGATTCAACTGAATTCTCCTATGAACTGTAATAGCAGCTATTTTGAGACTTTGCTGCCATAAACTCCATATTTGCAATCAAAGAGTCCAAAAGAAGGAGTTTGTAGCCACAGCTTAGTGAATGACTGTTCCACCGTAAAAGTTTCTGAATATTCCCAAGGGTTAGTCATGGAAAGTGTTTAAAGGAGCTGCTGTTATTGATCGGCTCGGGACTCGAACAGCCAAGACTTTGTTCAGATTGTTTCACCAAGAAGCCCAAAGGTATTAATTTGTTGATAGCTGCAATTGAGATTGTCTTTGGTTCCATGTATACAGTGCTAGTTTTTTTGACGCTAAGAATAATTAAATTGGTAATTTTCATATCAAATGTAAATCTGTTAATTATCTCGAACTTGTTTAAAATGTCAATATTTTTGTTCACGAGGCCCACTACAATATCCACATTCAGCTTGAATTGCCAAGTTATTTAAAAAACCCATTAGAAACATTTAGTGCTTCATGATTGCCAATGCACAGATTCTGAACTCTAGATTCTGCTGTATTTGGCTTCAACATAGTGGAATAACAACAAAGTGGCAAGATACAGAGAAGTTACATCAGAAGAATGAAAAAAGTGCAATAAAAGAATTGGAGGATTTCATTGTGAAGTCAAATATCTCTTCATGAAACTGTAAGTATTTGTTTGGTTTTTATTTTCATAATTTT
Organism: Morbakka virulenta; assembly: GCA_003991215.1. Lineage (NCBI taxonomy): Eukaryota > Metazoa > Cnidaria > Cubozoa > Carybdeida > Carukiidae > Morbakka > Morbakka virulenta. The sequence goes on from RDPX01000031.1 coordinate 2,298,089, forward strand.
TTTTGCTACAATTAATTAGATACAGGCTTTGATTTGACCTCTCAAGCAAATGGTCATTAGAAATCAAAACTGTTACATTGTTATAAAAAATTTTACTGCTTCAAATTCTCGTGATGGAAGCAAATATTGTAATTAATAGTTAAAAATAAAAATAGAAGTTTCAACAATTATATTATCAGAAATTCAAAAGGAAGAAAGACAAAGAGGACTTTTTACACTAGTTACAGTTAATAAACTTAGATATTTGATTAACTAGTTTTGTAAGGTAAAGCAATAAACTCTATAGGTTTTCTATTTTTGATTCAAATAAGGGATATTTTTATTTAGAGTAAGGTAAATGGTAATTCGATATAACTTTTCTTCATGACCAATACAAGAACTAAGCCATGGTCAGATGGTTATTAGATTGGGAAAGGATTCAAAATTGAAAGATTATTAACTTTTAAGTTTTTTAATTTAAAAAAAATAGTTTTCTCATTTTGGTCATTTTTGTATACTAAACTTTTATTTATGGTATAATTAAGAGAAGAACTAAAATAGTGGCTAAGGGCTGCTTAGAAGTGATACTAGTTGGTCAGGTACCACATAAGAACTACTCTGATGAGCTAAGATACTTACTTGTATATATTGGTGACAAGCTAATTTTCTTTGCAAATAACTCTATAATTTATATGCTAAAAAGTTTTATAATATTGTTTTTACATCCCTCTGCACCCACTGAATAGAGCACCTTTAAAGTTTTGGATTTTCAAAGTATCCAATTTTAACCACAACTTTGCAGTTTAGAAATACTGTGAAAAAGAAATTACTTTCTATCTGATTAGAAATTACAATATATAGTATCATAACAGTCGTATTTTAAACATTGAGTTGTAGAGTCTGGCCACTCATGTTTGCAAAAGGTGTTTGCAGAGCTTGTCGCTAAAAAAGACGACTTGCTTCATCTTGGAAAATTCCTCCTGGTAAATCATCTTTTTTTAGAGTGAACCTGTCGATAAATGGAAAATCAAGATTGTGATTAGTTTTAAGATCTAAAACCTCCAAATAAAAACGAATCTGAATAAAATTACGATGACAACCTTTTAAAAGAGTAAGTAAAAATGTAATATATAATTAATAATTAATCAATCAATTAATAATAATTGTTCTCGTTTTCTTATTTGTTCAACTTTGTTGATAATAATAAAGTCGAAAAATTAAGCATCAAGTTGTAATAGATCTTATTACTGTATAAGGTATTATAGCTTGCTTATTGTTTATGCAGTTAGAATGCCGGGAAAACTAAATCTCATTTCATCCTCAATGTTAAAACCATTTTCATCACCATCCATTTCACTTCCTTTATCATTTAGGTCTGAAATTATTTTGGTTTCTTTAATATCTAGTACAAAATCTTCCTCTTCCTCTTTGCCTTCATGGCAGCCACCACTACTTTTTTATAAACAATTTTTTTCTTGACAACTTTCCTGTCTTTGTAAAACATTTTTAACTTCCTCCAGAAATTCATTTGGTACTTCATAACTGTTTATGCTCGTTTTCAGTTTTGAGGAAGTTATCCTATTGAAGTTCTAATAGACTTAAGTTGTCTTGAAATGTTCTCAAAATGAGATGCAGCAAAGTCTATTAGAAAAACGTCTTGCGTGGATTTATGGAAATAGGGCTTCTGTTCGAGGACAACTTCTATTCGAAGGAGGCTTGTATCAAGAAAATAAGTCATCTGGCTATAATGGCCATAAAAAATATATGGCCATTATAGCCATAGGTATTGAATTTGAGCTAAGCCCAAATCCTCAGTGTCTGAAAAATATGATTGCTAATAGGAGCATTGGGATTTTATTCGAATGTATCATTAAAGAAACGAAATAGTTACACTGGCTGAAAATAAACCATACTATTTTTGAAGTAAAAAAATTGTTTTTCTAGCATTGAAAGGACTCTGACAAACTTGTACTCAGTGAGATTTGAGGAATGATGACATATCTTCCACTCCTATACCTAACAAAGTTTATTAGTTTCTATAGCGTACACTACCTTTTTCAGATCAATATAGTGTATGTTTCAAATTACAATAAACGTCCTTTAATTAAGGTATTTCACCTTTTAGTAACCCAAAGACTTTTATTCGTCGAAGTATCTTGTTTAGTCGTTCATGTAAAGTAGAAATTTGTTTATATAAACATTTAGAGAACTAGAAATTAAAACGACATCAATGAAATATTTTGTAAATCTCTTGAGCTGAAGAATATTAGGAATTTTGCCTCGTTTAGGCTAGCTATAATTATTTCAACAAGTTTTTTTACCTCCGATACATACCACACATTCCAGTCGTATCACACATTCAAATCGTTACAAGATACTTACGTTTCATACGTTTGGAATTAACACAGACATGACCTGGTTTGTTTATGTTACCTACCAGGATTCAATCTTAACACTTTATCCACAGGCCTAATAATCTTTCTTCGAGTAACCAGGAAAAAGTGGAACACGATAATAGCTGATCAAATCCTTTAGGGGGTGATAGCATTTATCCTAAAGGTTGAGCTCCCACAAATTTTTATGATTCTGTGCAATTGCAAGTTATCCTGAAGTCTCCTTCAGGATGTCATCCTTGTAGCTCGTAAAAAGTTTAGCATTGTCTTGGATATGTGGGTCGAATTTGGACACCTGGCCATTGGCAAGGTGTGGTGCAGGGGAACTCCCATTGCTAATCAATTTGTTTGTTTGTAAAACCCATCATGTCTCAACATTATTACATTGTACGACGCGATTTTGGCAAGTTTAATGAAAGTTGATTTGCTTACAGGTAATAATGATTCTCTTTCTTTTTGTGGGCAGCGGGTTTGAACCATTTGCTTTGCAAATCGTCAAACAGTGGAGAAATAAGACACCACCTTCCCTCCGCTAGTCTGAGATGTTGCCTTGAACAAGTAATAGTAATCCCTATGCTTCCCTACCAAGGTAACGGCGAAGACCTCGGCAGCAGGGCATCAAATTCTCATCAAGGCGGAAGAATCCTCCGATACATGCTTGGTTAGATTGGCGGCCAAGCGGATGATCTGTCTAATGCAGACAACGGTTGGGCGCCTGCAGCCTAGTAAGGGCACTGCATTGAGGAAGGCACTTGCAAACCACCTCGATTCCTCTGCTAAGAAAACCAATATGACAAGTAACGACACTGACCACACTGTAGGGCTGGAAGATGCGACCCCCATGTTGGAAGGCACTCAACATAATACTGGGGAAGAGCGAAGCTCTGTGACTGGAACTCTTGATCAGAATGACGCGTCGGGATCAAAGTTACAACGTGGTCTTGATGTTGATGTTGCTTGAGATGAAGGTCATGGGATTTGCTTTCTTGAAGAACATAAAGTGGGAACATGGAATGTTAGGACTATGAATGCCGGCAAGCTCGACATCGTCATCGCAGAAATGGGGAGAGTGAAGATCAGCTTATTGGGAATTAGTGAGCTAAAATGGAAAGGCAAGGGACATTTTGCATCAGACACCCACAAGATCTACTACTCAGGAAGTGACAATATCAAGCAAAATAGAGAAGCCTTCATAGCAGACAAGCCCACAGCAATGTCAGTCCTTGGCTGCAATCCGATTAGTGACCATTTAATTTTCATTAGACTTCAAGAAAAACCAATGAACTGGACAATAAACCAAGTCTATGCTCCAACTGCAAACTCCGATGAAGAGGACATTGAAGAATTCTACAGCACACTTCAATCATGCATTGACAATGCACCAAAGAAGGACGTCCTTTTAGTAATGGGTGACTTGAATGCTAAAGTAGGGAGCAATGCTCAGAAGAATGTGATGGGCAAGTTTGGTCTGGGAAACAGAAATGAAGCTGGAGACAGACTCATTGATTTCTGCATAGAAAATCAGTTAGTAGTAACAAATACTCTGAACAACCCAAGAGGAGGCTATGCACCTGGACATCGCCTGAAGATTATTACAAAAATCAGATAGACTACATCCTGTGTAAAAGACGTTGGAAGAGCACCATCTTATCAGTGAAAATTCTACCTGGAGCAGACTGTGACACTGATCATAAATTACTCGTAGGAAAACTCAAATTAAGGCTTAGAACTACCAAGCAACCTAAAATGCCTTCAAAGTACGACCTTCAAAACATACCTAATCAATCTACAGTTCAAGTATGCAAAAGATTTAGCGTAATGCAAGAGGAAGCGGATGATCAGAAAACTGATGAACTGTGGGAAAGCATTTAGGCAGTGGTGGAAGAAGGTGCTGAACAACATGTCCCCAAAAAGACTTCGAAACGCAGATCGCCGTGGCTATCAAAGGAGGCAATAAATATTGCAATGAAGAGGAAAAAAGCTAAAACAAAAGCAAACAAAGAAAAAGTGAACAAACTGAATGCAGACTTCCAGAGACAAGCAGGGAAAAACAAGGACACGTATTGTAATGAACTTTGCCAGAAGCTAGAAGCAAACAAACATAATCCAAAAGAACTGTATAGAACCCTCAAGGAAATCATTGCAGTGAGTGCTCCAGAACAAGGAAGATTACATCATCACAGAGGAGCCGGATATCAAACGTAGATGGCAAGGATACACAGAGAAACTGTACAAGGGAAATGAAGCAATAGCTGAAACGTTTTAGGAAGTTCCAGTAATACTAGAACCCGAACCCAAGGAAGAGGAGGTAACTGCAGCTCTCAGCAAAATAGCCAACAACAAATCTCCCCGAATTGACAACATCCCTATAGAACTAATCAAAAAAAGAGACCAGCAGGGAATTTCTCTTCTAACTCAGCTCTACAGAAAGATATGGAGGTCACAAAAATGGAGAGTTGACTGGAAGCGATCAGTCTATGTTCCGCTACCCAAGAAGGGAGACACCCGTGAATGGGCTAACAACAGAACAATAGCCTTGATCTCACATACAAGCAAAATCCTGTTCAAAATAATTCAAACGCGTTTGGAGGTTTATCTAAAGTCTGAAATAGTACAAGAACAAGCTGGGTTCTGACGTGGACGAGGCACTCGTGATCATATTGCTCACATCCGATGGATACTGGAAAAATCGCGAGAGCTGTATGTTCCAGTTTACTTATGCTTCATCGACTACAGCGAAGCATTTGACTGTGTGGATCACAACAAACTGTGGAACAGCATGCGTAGATTAGGAATTCCTGAGCATCTTGTTACCCTTATTAAAAACCTTTTCACAGGCCAAGAAGCAACGGTTTGCACAGAATTTTGCAATACAGAATGGTATAGTATTGCTAAGGGCGTAAGACAAGGTTGTATACTTCACCATACATATTTAATATCTACAGTGGAAACAACATGCGTGCTGCAGGCATGGAGGAACTGTCGGGCAGTAACATTGGTGGTAGTCCACGCAACAATCTTAGGTATGTGGACGATTTCACTTAATATCAAAGAGCAAGAAAGACTTGACAGTACTGATTCAACAGGTCAGGAATGCAAGCGAAGCAGCAGGACTGATGGTCAATGCGAAGAAGACCAAGATCGTGACAACAGAGGAAATACAAGAATTTAAAATTGGCATAGAGACACTTGACATTGTAGAAGAGTTTAACTTTCTGGATACATCAATCAGCAGAGAAGCAGACTGCTGGAAAGAGATAAGAAGAAGAATAGGAATGCGAAAATTAAGTATGGAAAAACTGTCGAAGCTTATGAAAAATAGAGACGTGTCTCGTAGGTTGAAATTAAGCTGGTTCAGACATTAATATTTCCTGTCACCACTTATGGAAGCGAAAGCTGGACTCTTAGGAAGGCTGATCAAAGAAGAATCGAATCATTTGAACTTTGGGTGTGGAGGAGACTTCTTCGTATTCCATGGACCGCGTGAAAAACAAAAAATTGGGTTTTGAATCAAGTAAACACAAAGATGTCACTTCTGAACTCCATAGACAAAGGTAGGTTAACCCACTTTAGTCACATTATGAGAGCTGACAACAGTCTGGAGAAAATAATTTTGCAAGGACATATAGAGGGCAGTAGAGGACGTGGAAGACGCAGAACGTGATGGCGGGACAACGTCATGGAAATATTGGGCCAACCTCACATAGAAACAATCAGGGCAGTGACAGACAGATCATCTTGGAAGAAGCTTGTCAACATGGTCACCAGGGGTCGAAATCGACCTGATGGAGATAGATGGATAGATAGATAGATAGATAGATAGATAGATAGATAGATAGATAGATAGATAGATAGATGGATAAATTTTTTTCTTTCTTCTTTTATATATTCCGGTCTGAAAAGCCCAATCAAAATATTTGCCAACTAGTACATCATTACACTTGGAAATATTGCATACTTACCATTAGGAAGAAGTACATCTTTGAATTTGAAAGGTATCCCATTCGGTTTTCTAACATTTTTATTGTTTAAATCTATCTGCAGGAAATGTTTTCTTGAAGTTACCAACTGAAAATCGGAATTGTATGCTAGATGCAAGGGAATAGCTCCAGTTTTACAAATCAAGAGTTAATTTAAAAAAAATATTATCCATAGAAAACCTTAGTTTTTAGAATTACTTCCATAATTGTTTCAGATTTGAGAAGAGGAATGTAATTTGATACTGGCTGAAATAGGTTATTGGGATGATACAACAATTCTATATCAGATAAAGAAAAAATTTAAGAATTTTGGATCTGTACAAGATTCTTATTTAAATATGTATGCCCTACGTATGTTAATTGCTCAAAAATACTATTAAAATCCTTACAATTAGCTTTCAAACATTCGACGGTATTAAGGAAAACCACAATCGTTGTATATGCTGAATTGCTTGTATCATAGGAAATTGAAAATTTTTGAAACACCCTCAAGCCACATTCACATATCTAACTGACCAGTCCCAGAATAAATTGCTTAAACTGCCAAAAAAGGGTTAACAAACCAGGTGGAACTGACGGTAAAACTCATCTTACCAGAAACAATTGAAAGTATCTTAAATAGGGCCATGCTCAATGCAACAGAATATTCGAAGTAAGAAAATTAATTACTCCAATGGGAATGAAACTTGTGGCTGCACTCCACAATTGCTGATCTTTCATTTTTCATAATTAACCTAATAGCACCAGCCTTTACAACAATGATCCAGCGCTGTCCTTTAAAAATTTTGTTCGCGAGATTGCACACATTCATACTTAATTCATACAACAGCCTTCCAATTTAACATATTTTTACTGAACGGTTTAGTTAAGGCTTGCTTTATCTGTATTAATTTTCCCTAAAGCTGTGAGAGTGTAACAACAAAATAACCTATGTAAATTCACTATTGGATTAAATAGTTTTCTTTTGCGTACGTCCCCGATAATCTCATATTAATTCCTTGTTATAATAATATTCAAATCAAAAGGCATAAAGTGCTTTAGAACAGTTCCAGTTTTAGATTTTTCTCCATCCTTGTTGTATGGTAACCTTGACAACGAAAATCTATGACCTTGCACATTTGCGTTTTTAAGGAACAAATTTTATAAATAAAGTTTGTAACTTCCTTTTTATACTCAAGACCGGGCATGCGATATTATTATTTTTATTATAAAGATATATTGGAAATGTTAGTGATTAAAATCATGTTTGGCTTAAAGGCTATAAAATGGAGGTGAGTGACCCAAGTCAAGTTCTTACGTTAGCAATACTACTATTGAAAGTCGAACTATGTAATCCAACTAAGCCAATGAAAAACTCCTGAAAATGAATACAAATAACCACAACTTCTTATTCTCTTCTGTGCAATCTGATTTTCTAAATAAATAGCATTACTGTCTCTCCTGTAAAAGCTTTTAGGCAGACTTTGTGGAGATAGTAAACTCATCCTTGGGCAAATTTAATTCAACACTATCTAGTGTATTTAAGAACATGGGTGAAAAGAAATGGCAGAAGGTAGAAAAGTATGGTGTCTAGTCATCTTTTCGTAGAAAAAACGTTTGGGTTTTTTTGCAATTACATTTGTCAGTGCACCAAGCGTCTATCTGGTTTAGTTACCAGACAGCACGATGTAAATGAAACAAGTAAACTAAGCAATTCAGTTATATGTAACGTTAATTAAAACCACTGGAGATGAAAACAGTTTGAAGGGCCCCCTATTCGACAGAAATCTCTTTTTAGATTCATACAAAATTTTAAATAATTTTTTTTGGATATCGACTGTTTTACAGTTGAAAGTTTTCTGTTAATAAAATGTGAGAGAATGCTATACGAGTGAAACCAGGAACTGCTATTATTGTGACGTCCACTTCACGACACCCTAGCCTTTACTACGCCATCGTAGCTCTCTTTAGGACAATAACGCAACATTTTACAATAACAAAAAGCAAAAAATAGACCTAAACCCTGAGTTTTAGAATCACCAGGGCTTTTTGGACATTGGTGTGAATATTGGATAAAAAATAACTATATTATATTGAAAAATAAGATTTTTTTTCCTACCTATAAATGGTACTTTCTCCATTTCATGATGTAGACATAAAATATTTATACAAATTAAGAAGGGATTAAGCTAAAATGCGATAACAAAATCCCCAATTTCAAAAAAAAATTGGCGTTAGGCTTAAGAGTAAGCTTGGTTTTTCTCACTATGACATGCGTTCTTTCAAGCAAGGGCTTTTCATTAGTGCCATGTTAAATTCATGTCAACAAAACAGTTAAATAGTGGCTACTATGGCCTCTCCAGTTATTGAAATATCAAAGCGACGCAAAAACGCGGCAATAAAAGCAGCTAGGTTAAACAGATAACAGTTCTCGACTTCAAAAACCAAGAACATCTGTGCATAGAAACTGCGCCCATAGTAGTGGTGTATCACAATTGTTGCAAATATTTTAATACTTGCTATCTGATTAGAAGATGTCAAGAACTGATATCCAACTTTAACATGAATTGCAACAGTAATAAAGCAGACCACTATTAAAAAATTAGACTCCAGTGACAGTATTCAAATAATATGATCTGCAGTAATCACTAATACAATAGGCAGAAAAATACTCCTTCATTCATCATTTGTTGTCATGGTGTCAAAAGGCTGGCTTTCGTAAACCTCCGTCTTTCGCCTACCTTAGCAAGAGCTACCTCTTGGTGGAGAGGTATGGCAAAGAGAAATGACGGCAGGAACAATACAATTGATTCCTCCGCAGGATCTGCATTCGCATCTATATGTTCTTCGAGGAAAATTCCTATGATCAACAGGAGTTATCAGCAGATCCATTGAAAAATTTTACCTTTGCCTAGTCTTTCAGCTAGATGCATTTTTAACCATCGAAAGAATAATGTAAAATTCTTTAAAGGGCCTTAACAAATGTCCAGTTTATCGACGTTCTACATTAGATTAAACAGTTTGTAGAGCAAACGTGAGGAAACTAAAAGAGAGGACAGGTACTAGAAAATCTTTTTATGCAAGCTGGCTAATAGTACATACACACCAACAGAAACCAACAATCCTGGTGCTATTCGCTTTGCTATTCCACTGGCGAATATTGTCCTTCATGTTTTAAAGGCTGTCAGAGTCTCTTTTAAGTTTACTTTTACCAAGCATTTCGAGAGAGAGAGAGCAATTTCCCTATCATGTCTCTATAATAAATAGTCGGATACCCCACCAATAAATATGTCAAAATATACACTCGAAGAACCAATAATGAAAGCAATAGAATGAGACATCCATTGTATGGTCACCAAGCTGTGGCATGGACCTAAATCCCAGAAACCTTAATGGCTGTTAATACCCTGGATCTCAGGTTGATACACTGATAGTTATAAACCACACGCAGCTCTAAGAAGGCTATCCAGTCTTTTTTCACAAGAGTTGGATTTTCTTGTAAGGAACCGGTCATTCTAAACCGAGGTAGGTCCAATGTTGGTAAAACTGTTGCGAGCATCAAACGTTGGGCCTTGCCTTATTCTGTGAGTTACAATGAGGTCTACCAACCGAGACAATGGAGAACATATTTCAGAATATGAACTACGTTTCGGAGTTACGTAGGCTTTGTTGACATAATACGTAATGATGGACACTATTCATTTTTGTGTAAGCTAGGGTATTTTACTTGAAAATTCGCCAGGTACATGACCAACAAAATATTGAAAAAAACTTTAAAATACTTTCGGTACTTCCATGTTGGAAAGTTACACGTGGGGGGGGGGGGGGG
>RDPX01000031.1:2341067-2429815 GCA_003991215.1 Morbakka virulenta
GGGTTTCCACCATCTTCACCTACTTCTTCAATTTCATTACCACTTTCCTCTCCTACAAAATTCGCATCCGATCTCCTTACCTCATCTCTTATTTGATCAATTTGAGCATCAGTCAGACGTTTGTGATTTAGAATATCTCGCCGTATATTTGCTAATTTATTAGCATCTATATTTCTTCGTATATCATTTCCTACTATTTTGCGCCATTCATTGTAAATCCTCAATGGACCATTTCTTTCTTTTTTCTTTTTGTTTTTAGGGTATTACTGGAGGATCAGGGTTAGGAATATCCTGGTTCTGATTACCTACCAAATCATTTTTTGAGGAGTTTATTCCAGTCGTATATTTTTCGACCTCAGGCTGGTTTCCTCCTGAGGGACGCGACCCTTGGTTATCCGCGCGACGGCCGATGCGGTATGATTTGTTTCTTCTGGTTTTCATTTTGTTTACAAATTGGTTTGTGTAAGGTTTTTCGTCCCTGGTATTTTTATTGCGACACCATCACTAGGGAGGTTGCCAACCAAGGCTAAATAGTCCCCCTACCCATGAGGCATACTTAACCCCGCCGGATACCAATCCGGTACTTTAAAGTATCGGGGTAGGCTGACAGGTGCTACACCTTGCCCAAGGGTGACCTGGAGATAGTTGTGACAAAGGGTAACCTCATTTGCCCACGTCGAAACTCCACAACCGGATGCAGTTTAATATCAATAACCAGGACATTATTATTATTATTATGAAGCATTTCTTTACTTATGAGTTTCAGTACAATTACCTACCAGGTCAACCCAGTGACCTTGGGCAGATAAAGGTCCTATGGGACATGACATGAACATAAAAGGGACAATTATTATTATTATTATTATTATTATTATTATTATTATTATTATTATTATTATTATTATTATTATATGAAGGATTATGGAGTCTGACCTTCAGATAAGGGGGAAGGAGTGGGTTAGTTTCCTGCAATGCAGCAAACACACAACTCACATCATTCAATAGAAAGCTGAGTTCTTATCTTCTTCCAATATTCTTGGGCAATGGTTCTGATGTTAATCCCAACGAGCTTGCTTTTCCTGTCATGGAATGCTAATTAATAGGGTTGTTTGATTTTAATTTCTTCCAGATTTTTCTAGGAGTTCTTTTATCCAATCTGTTGACATTTGCTTCTAAAAAGGCTGGTTCTTTGTATTGCCCTAGCGAGTACATTATACCTGTGGCCATTTTTTAGCTCAAAAGATCTATTTACCCTTGCATAATGAGCTCTTCATATATGGGTAGGTGCTTCTGTATCTCATCTTAATGTTTTGTATAAAGTTCAGGAACATGTTTTTAACTTTAGATGTCCAAAACTTCCAGCTGCTCTTTAAACTTTGTCTGGATGAAGTGTAGCTTGTTTTAACCTTTTCTATGGGTATTATTATGGGAAGTAATGAGCCTTCCTTGCCTCTACCAGCTCAGCTTGTTGGATCTTGTCTGACTCATTTCTCTTAATGTCTTTAACTATATGCAATTGTTGCATATTGTTGTAGTAAATCTTTTTATGAATGTAGAATTTTTTTCCTCAGACAAATGAGTTGTGGAACTATTGGGACTCTGAATTCTTTCCTCATTCATATGTCATTATATTTTAAAGGCTAAAACCATTGCTTGGACTAAATTTTTTTCACTCTTTTCTTCACAGTTGTTTCCACGTTGTGGGATTATGCCTTCCATGATTTTTTACCATGAAAAACAAATTACTCTTTAAAAATTAGTCACCAAAATTTGCAAATATACTTTGTAATCAGTTCATTTCTCTTAAAACCTTGGAATCAAACAATCTTACCACAAAAGCAAAAAGGTATTTCCTTGAACCATTTTATTTACTTCCATATAAACACATTTAATCACAAATAACAGGTTCCAATGGCACAAAGAGACCGTAGGAACACTTTAATAACTTACATTTACATTAATAACTTTGACTGAGCTTCATTCTATCTTATTTCTTTAATAATTCCCAAAATAGGAGTGAAAATTAACCTGGGAGTACTTCAAATAAATCATACAAAAGTTGACATAACAAAGTCTCAGGGTTCTTTTCACAAAGTGTATTCAATGCTATCATAAAAATTACATTAAAATTTCAACTTGGTGCCTTCATCCTGTTAAAAAATTACAAATGTTTTATTTTAAGCCATTTCTTTAGATTTTGCACAGCAAAATGGGGTTATTTGAAAAACCATAATCTTGAAGCAAACATCACTTTAAAAACCTATGATCAAAACAAAAAAATGCCTTGTAGGACACTTAGTTTGATGTTATCAATTTTATGACATTATGCTTCCTATAGCTTTTGTTGCCTCTTATTTTTAAAGACTGATATTTTCATAACAGTATAATTGCATAGAACTTTAAAGATATGGTGGAGCTATTTTCATAAAAATTGTGCTAAATTTTCAAAAAGTACTGGTTTAGAGGTGTATTATGGCATAATATTTGGTTCTTTCTTTACTTTCCTCCTATCATGGCACTGAAAAACCTACAATGACAAATTTCATTAATAGTAGCTGTCACTAATCCAATAACTATACTTCTATCTACACTTTGATATGATAAGCTGATGTTATTATCCTTTTGACAATTTTTGGTGAATTATAAATAATTTGATTTTATCATAAGTTAAATTTGTAATACCAGTTAAGAACTAGTTGTTTAGGATAACATTATGATAAAAGGTGTCACTTCCCTCCCTAATTCATTTATTTCTTATAAATAGGGGCATGAAAGATCAAAACATGCATGCAAAACATAAAACTATTGTATTCTGCAGGGCAACCATCAATGAACGAGCTGTAAAACTCATTTAGTTCCATTCAGTTCAAAACTGGCCTTCATCATGCTGTTGTCATTTGCTCTCCTGATCCATTACCATCAAAAATCGATAAAATTAAGAAAATTCTGTTGACCAATTGATACCCTAACAATGTTAATATATAGAAACCATTCTGCATAAATTATCTAACAAACAACTAACTGTAACTAATATTGGTGGATACTTGCATAATACTGAATAAAACTATAATACATAACCCCAACAACTGATCAATAACAGCTTACAGAATATACCAGTTTTCTTATGATGAACTCATGGCCATAACAAAGTCACAATCCAAACTTTTCAAAAAAATATTTTAACATTTATTACAACACACTTATAATTCAATGTTAGTCTTCTTGATTGATTCAAGAACATTTTCGAAACATGGCAACATAGTATTTTTTTAGAAAAGAACACATTGTTTAGCACTTGAGTTCACTGTAGGCACACAACTTAGTTTGCATACTTCCTCACTTGAGAAAAAAGTATCCTATTTTATATGCAGAAAAGAATATTAAGAATATTAAGGTTATATATATATATATATATAATGCAATGCTCATTGTGCATGCGTAGTTTGAGCACTCTGGCAGGATCCCACAATAACTCTTTAACCTGTGTTTGCTGCGGCAACACGGTCAGAGAGTTATGTCTCAGAAGCTCTGTGCTGCACTGACGAGCCCACAAAGGGCAAAACAGTACTGTCTGCAGATTGAATATATATATATATATATATATATACTCAAGCTATATATATATATATATATATATACATACACACATATGGTTTGTAATATATAAGCATGAGTCAATAGGGAAAGTGGCAATTACTGGCAGAAAAACTTGTTGTGAGAAAACCATTGTCTAAAATTAGAGTTTTGAGAAACACTGTTTAAACAATCAAATATCTTTTAGCAACCTATTTCAAGGCAATCTCTAAACAGAACAAAATTCTTAACTTCACTCATATTCTGATGATTTACCTTTGTCTCAAGGAATAGGTTGATTCAACAAAAACATAAAACACTGTTGTTATACATGCCTTTAAAACATGTCCACAGGGAGTTCAATCTTAAATTTGATAAGGATGATACAACACATGTCTATAACTAGCATTCAACACTGAAATCAAAATGACATCTTCCAACTCATAGGTTGTATATATAATCAAGTATCTAATATTTTCAAAAGCATTCAAGTACTTGTTGCAATAACATATTCTGATTTTTGTGGTATATTAACAATGTAAATACTCTATCTTGCATATTCCTTTAAAACAAAGCAATTTCAATACTATGCAATGAAGACAGTGTACCTGTAAGTCCTGGAAGCAATACAAAAGTAGGGCGTGTAGCTGCATCTGGAAATTTAACATTGTCCTTATCATTGTACACCCACTGCAAGCTTAGTATTCCTCCATCAGGTGTATCAACTTCTTCCCTGTTGATGAAAAAAATATATAACAAAACACCTCATGGTGAAGAGTATCAAAATTTACTTTAAGGCATAAATAGTGCCTATATGATGGCTCCTATTTTAGTACATAATAACAGTGATAGGTAATGGTCTAGAAAAAGACAACTAGTTAACAAAGGATCATATATGCAGGCAAAGTAGCTTCACTGCTTTGGCTGTGTAGATATTGGGGAAGGGAAAATATATAATGCTGTACTCAAACAAAGTTAACTCTTCAATCAAAAAACAAAATGATGATAATATTTTAGTACTACAGTAGTCTCCAGAAAAAGTGATAAATCATGTATATGATGATTATAAAAAAGACTGTAGCTTAAATCTTAAGTCATCAGCAATGACACTAACATGTACAAAAAAAAGATGAGTCATTTTATGTTGTTAGCCCTTTTCCATAATAATAAAAAGCCTTGTGAAATGGATGGCCTATTGTCTGTAACCAAACTGCATTTTTATAGGTCAGTAATACATGTCTTTTCTCCTTCAACCCCTTCCAGCAACCGAACTACAACCAGATCATTTATAGTCTGATTGTAACTCTTCTTGGCATTGGCTACATTTTTTTCTCTGAAACACTTTCATTTCTCCAAGTAGTATGTCTGTCTTTTACAAACACACATTCAGACAGATGGATAGGCATATATATATATATATATATATACTTGCTATATATATATATATATATATATATATAGCAAGTGGTGAGTTCAGAATGGGTTCCAAGGTTTCCAGTACACCATCAAGAATGTGCCATATTGTATTTTCAAAAGAAAGGAATCCTGTCATGTCCATAATAATTTATTGGAATAAGTTGTTCTTGCTGCTGAAAAAGGAAGCTTCTTGGAACCATTTTCAAGTTTCCAAACATTACACTGTCCGATGACAATACTTTTGTCCTCTGTTATAATGCTGACATTTGAGTATGACTCAACAAGCTTGATTGCAGCACTTGAAACTGAGAACTACGAAATGGTTGACACAACTGAAATAGCACACAAAAATAATGTTAAGATAAAAGATGTTGATTTTTCACAACTTCAAGAAGACTTGTTTTAAGCAGCCAATGCAAATTAAAACAAAGAAATAAAATGCTTAGTTTTTCCTCATCCAGATATGCCTAACAGCACTAGCAAGTAACAAATACTTGTCAAACTTTCTTTTTTTTAGCAATCAAATATCTTTTAAACCTTGAGGAGGGGGGGGGGCATATAATCTAAAGAGGAAGGGGTGGGGCCTGTATTACAATGATTTTTTATTTTTCTCAGTGAAATGGTCAAGCACAGTGAGTATGTTAATTCAAACTCAGTACTTGTATATATCTGTAAAATGGTAAAAACCTAGCTGATTTTGTGGTACCCAATTTTATGATTAGGTTTGCTATACTGTAGTAACAAAGTAAAACAATCATTCTGCTCCACTTTCTTACTCTATGTATGTTTATATGCATGTACTTTCCTTTCTTTCTCCATGTCTATCTGTTTATCCATATTTTCTCCTGCATAGCTACCTTGATATCTTCATTTAGGTGTATATGTTTATATTGTTATGCCTTGTTTTCTGTGATGACAGTAGCTAAATAAAAGCTCAGCAAAATAGAGGTGCCAAAAAACAGCACAAAAGCTAATCCTGAAATACAGTTTGTCAAAAGTAGGGTTTACAGGAAAAAACCTTGGGTTTTTTTGTTATGAGCTGATACCTGTTGGCTTCCAAGGAACCATTTTTTCAGAAAACTGACCCTTTTCTGATAACTCCCTTTAATGTAAAGGCAGGATTATATGACTCCTGGATAATGGCTAAATTGTAAACAAAGATGACAAATTTGGTGACATTTTCTCATAAGTTGTACCTAAGACCTGGTTTATATTTAACTCTTAATTGTTTTACAAACAATTTCCTATCTTTGACCACATTTTAATCATATTTTTAACAAAGGGTTTAAAGAGTTATAGAAATTCACAGGATACAGTACAGATAAATTAAACCACAAAATAGGCTTTGGCTACCTTTAACAATATGCCCCCTTTTCCTGCCTTCAGATGTAATGGAGATGGGAATTGTCTGTTTACTGTCTGCTCCATTGCCCTATATGGTAATGTGAGTCAAAGTTTATTCCTAGATATCCTTACAGTCATTAAGCTGACTACTCTGCCAGCCACCCATACTTACTTTCTGAATGGGAGTTATCTGGAAGCCTTTTTGGATCAGAAAAAAAGCAGATTTGCAACCTGCAAGTTTCAAGCTTCTGGATAGTGAACAAATTAATCGAAAGGGTGTATCAAGATTGAAGGAATTTCAAATTCTCAATCAAAAACTTGGTCCTCATTTATGTTTGTTGGTATGGTCATCTCTTGTGTCTATCCAAATTTGTTAACATTATTGTAAAGGCAATACATTTTTTAAACAAACATATATAATCTTGCTCTAATGCAGATGGTAACTTTCAAAAATTAATACACATTTTTGGACCAAATTTAGCCCCAATAAACAAGACTATTTTCAAGGGAACAAAGAGAAAGCAAAATTTTGACTTAATACCTGAAAATCTTGAAACCCTGTGAAAAACACTGCAATCCCTTTAGCTCCTGAAGGTTTCAGTGTCCAGACATAATGCGTAGAGATGACCAGAAGAATGAAGTATTCAAGATAGCTAAGCAGATGATTAAGAACTTGCAACAAGTGAACTTGAAAAGAATAATGTCTGGAAGTGCTATTATGAGAGATTGTTGAACACTGAGTTTTCTTGAGACAGAGAAAATCTTGGAGAGGTAGAAACAGTATCTGGACCAGCTATTCTTATTGAGAAAGAAATGGTCAGGGAAGCAGTAAAGAAAGTGAAGAAACGCAAAGCAGCTGGTCCATCAGGAGTTGTGGCAGAGATGGTCAAAGCTCCAGGTGAGAGAGGTATAGGGATGATCACTGATCTAATAAATCAGATCATAAGAGATGGTGTCATTCCTGAGGACTGGGAAATAAGTACAGTTATCAATTGTTACAAAGGAAAAGGAGAAGCTCTAGAAAGAGGTTATTACAGAGGATTAAAGCTAATGTACCAAGTCCTGAAAGTTGTTGAAAGAGTTATGGAAAAACAAATTAGAAGTGAAATAAACATTGATGACATGCAATTTGGTTTTATGCNAAGCAGCTGGTCCATCAGGAGTTGTGGCAGAGATGGTCAAAGCTCCAGGTGAGAGAGGTATAGGGATGATCACTGATCTAATAAATCAGATCATAAGAGATGGTGTCATTCCTGAGGACTGGGAAATAAGTACAGTTATCAATTGTTACAAAGGAAAAGGAGAAGCTCTAGAAAGAGGTTATTACAGAGGATTAAAGCTAATGTACCAAGTCCTGAAAGTTGTTGAAAGAGTTATGGAAAAACAAATTAGAAGTGAAATAAACATTGATGACATGCAATTTGGTTTTATGCCAGGATGAGGAACTATTGATGCCATTTTTATCCTTAGACAAATGCAAGAGAAGTACCTTGGGAAGAACAAGAAACTGTACTTTGCCTTTGTGGATTTGGAAAAAGCCTCTGACAGAGTGCCAAGAGAAGTTGTTTGGCGGGCTTTACAGAAACTATGAGTAAGTGAATGGCTGATTAAGATTGTTCAGGCAATGTACAGAAATGCTAAAAGTCAGGTATGGGTCAACAGTTCCTATACTGAGAGTTTTGGTGTGGGAGTTATAATTCATCAGGAATCTGTACTAAGTCCACTGCTTTTTATTTGTGTTTTGGAAGCACTGTCAAGAGAGTTTTGAAAGAGTTGCCCAAAGAAATTGCTACATACAGATGACCTGGTTCTCTCTAGTGAGACATTGGATGGTCTACTTCCTAAGTTAGAGACTTGGAAGAAGGGTTTGGAAGGTAAAGGTTTGAGAGTGATCATGGGAAAGATAAAAGTGATGGTCAGTGGTCGCAATTTAGGAAAGCCATTGGAGAAAGTTTAAGTCCCTGTTCAGTCTGTGGGATGGGAGTTAGGAGCAACTCAATCTATTGTGGTACTTGCAAGCACTGGGTACATGAACAGTGCAGTGGAATAAAGGGCAAACTGACAGAAAGTAACCATTTTAGCTGCAAGAAGTGCACATAAGGAGAGGCAACCTGTAACTTAGACCTACGGAAAGTGCATTTAAAGGGTGAGGAAATTGAAGTTGTCCAGACGTTTTGCTACTTTGATGACACCCTTGGAGCTGAGGGAGAAGCTGGTGGAAGTGTAACAGCAAGAATTAACAGTGGATGGAGTAAGTTCAGGGAGCTGATGCCATTGTTTACTAGCAGAGCTCTGCCAATACCTACCAAAGGTAGAGTCTACCAGGCATGTGTACATAACACAATGATATAAGCTGAAGATGTCAGCCGCATGGAGCGGAATGGCATGACAATGGTAAGATGGATGTGCAATGTAAGTCTGAAGGGCAGGCTCAGTTCTAATGAACTCAGGAGATTGAATCAGGACAGTATTGGCAGCTGTATGCAGAATAGGAGGCTTTGTTGGTTTGGTCATGTGGAGAGAATGGACAAGAATGCTTGGGCAAGTAGATGCAGAACAATCAAGGTGACAGGAACCACTGGCAGAGAAAGATCGAAGAAAACATGGGAGGTAGTGATAAGGATGGATCTCAAACAAAAAGGTGTCAGCAGAGACCTGAAGGATAGGATAACTTGGAAGTCTCAGTTCTCACACTGGCACCCATATATTACATCAACTCCTAGTAGACATTAAAGCTACAATATTTTTTACCTTACAAGCAGATGAAGTTGTTGACATTAGTGGTCAAGAGCAGATGCCATTAATCCTTGGATTTGTTGATTCAAAAGGGCAAATCAATGAAATGTTTCTTATGTTTTATCCATTTGAGTAGCACTACAAGGAAGGCAATTGTTGATAACATCAAAACAGAAACAAGTGAGATGGGAGTGAATATCACAAATTGCAAAGGGTAAAGCTATGGTAGTGTGGGGATATGGTTGGGAATGGTACTGCACAGGTAATCAAGGATGAAAATATCAAAGCATTGTTTGTTCACTTTACAGGCTTTTTTCTGGACAACATAGAAAACCACACAGCATGCAAGAGTAGTAGAATAACTGGAATGTTGGACATATCTTAATGTAAAATATGACAAAAATCCTATGACATTAAGTGAGTGGCATCCACTGAAATACCTGCTTTGCTCAAACAATAGAAATGGTAGAGCCTACCATTTGGGGGTGGGGTGGGGGCAGGAAGCCATTAAATTGTTCTTTGTACTCCTTGTGAAGCTATTTTAATTTTAATGGGCACAACTTCTTATTTCAGTCAATGGCTGCTCTTCAATTTAGCTTTGAATATTCAAAAACATAAGTGTGCCTTGCCTCTCTTTAATGTCCAAGAAGGGCATGGCCTTCAAAAAATTTCTGGACCATGCCCCAGACCACTACTTGGAACCCACTTAAATTTTCCTCTGGATTTGCCACTGTATAGTTAGTCATTTGAAGTCCAAGCTAAAACATGATGATGAGTCACACTACTTAGCTTGGCACCTTGATGATTTAACCTCCAAACCACTTTTACCAACTTCAAGGTAAATAACATAAGTATTATGATCAATGTTTAATCACTAATTTCACAGCAAACAAAATTAATATTCTTTACCTATATCAATAAAATCCTGATCCATAATGTGGAATTAGGATTGCAAACTGGATAAAGTACAGGAATTCACGGTTGTGGGTGTGTATCCTGTAACTATATCAAAATTTACAGGGCTGTGCAAACACATTTTAGTGTTTGTGAAGAAAGTGGATCACATAGCCGGATATCTAGTTCCGGGAGTTGTAACAACTTGCGGATCATAACAACTTTAATACAGAAGCCAATTAAAAATTGCTACACTTGGTATGAGCAATGTTGATAAATTACAAATAAAAAATCATGTCAGACTCATTTCTGGCTTGCCCCATCACCCCCTCGCCCCCCAAGTCAGGTCAACCTAGTATGTACAATAAACAAACTCAACACGTGCAGGATTAATTTTCTCTGACAATTTCCTTGATTCCTTAATATAAAAATTCTCAATTCACTAACAGAGTCAATATTTGATTAACAATACTAACTAGTCAACTGGTCATAAAGAATTCATTCTTCTCCAGTTTGATGTCATTGTGGGATTATATATTTCTCCTTTCTTTCAAATCTTTTCCCAATACCTTAATCATATTTAATTCTTTTAGTTGTGTTTTTTTATGGTACCATCATCCTCCAAGTTAAGTGTCATGATTCTTCAATAGAATACACAGTAATCTTAAAACCTTTCAAGTAATTACAAAAACGTTTTATCTTTCTTTGTCAAATTAAATAGGATGATTTCCTGGATTATTCTGTATTGCTGATCCCCAATATTAAGTCGAAAAATGCTCTTAATACGTTTTATAATACCTCAATGAACAATTTAGCGCATTAACCAAGGAAAACAATGCTTCAAACTTTGCACAGCTGTGCAACAGTTTCCAGCTTTGTTCACTCCATTAGAATAGAGGCCAAAAGGCGCCCAACTGCAATAAAAACACATCAAATGATCCTACTGATTGGTGACTTTAACTCAGGGGGGAGGGGGGCTCTTGCAGCGTAGCTTTGATCGGCCTCGTGAAGGCTTCTTAAAAAAACTGTAGTATTCCAATGAAAATACGTTCATTTTTATCGCAAACTTTTTCGCTGGCACTCAACTAAAAATATAACTATTCTTTAGTATGGTACACTTAGTTTCGTTACTTTTGAGCACACATTCTTCGACAATGCTCCAGGTTCAGGAACATATAATGCGACTTACAATAATGACAATAAATTTGCATCAGCACCGAATCACGCATATTCATATTTGAAACAATAGTTCCTTTAATGACCCAAATTCAAAGCATCAAATGTGTTGTTGTGAATTGTCGATTATCATGTCGCAGAAACGTCTCCGGGCAACTGAACTGTATCACCACACCAGTAAAGGAATGGATCCCATGGAAATTTTACAACTTTATCCATAATTGGGGTATATGTATAACAAATTAAAAAGAGCCTTTAACACCAAAGTTTGATAGACACAAGAGATGACAAGGGCGGTGTTAAATCAACCTCCTAATTAGTCTGCCTGCTGCCCGTCCAAACTGGCCATATGTACAATCAAATTCCATGCTATTAAAGTAGCACGCGACCAGGAATATTTTTGCCGCTGGTGAATACTGAGTTCGAAAAAAATTCAAAATACTGCTTCAACGGTTTAATGAGTCGTCGAGTTGCTAATAAATGCCACTATCAGACGTTTATTATTTTATTTCACAAAAGAAAAAGAATGTCTGATACTGACAATTATACTTTTAGAAGTTGTGAAAAGTTGGGTACAGTCGAACCTCGATTATCCGAACAAGAGGTGCGCGAAGCAAATTGTTCAGATAAATGATTATCCGTAAACAAACGACACCTTACTCGATATACATGTTCAAATATTACGCAAATATTTACCAGGACCGCAAGATCTTGTTCGGATAATATTCGGATAGTCGGTTTTTTCAACTGCACAAGTATTCTAGTGAATCCTGGCGACAATGTTTTCCAAAGCCATGTTTCCAGGTCTCAGTAACACTACAATTTAAATCGCAATTTCTCTCGGAAGCATTTGCCACTTCAAGTTTCAAAGAAAGATTCCAATAAATTTTCCATGCTGATAAATTCAATCAGGATGTAAACCTCGTGCTACCGTGTTTAGCCAGATTTGATTCATCTTCTTTAAAATGTCTCTTAGGCAGTTCTTTTGCAGCTTGTCCATAGTTTCTTTACTTTGCTACATAGATCATGGTGACCCTGCATCGTCACTTTCATCTTTCACCAATATTTGTGTTAGCTATTCTGCTAATATATACATCCAAAGGAGTGTAACGTTGAAAATGACATGGTTGGTTAAATTTGGATACGTAGTTTGAAAAACTTGCAATTCTTCGGCAAGACTTTTGACAGAATAACTTACACCAAAAATCGAGTTATTACCATTTGAAATTTACTACATTCGAATCGAATCAAATCGGATTGCAGCATTTAAATGCTTATTTACATTCGAAATATAATATACAAATGAATCACACAAGCCCCAAATAACTTACCTCTTCCGTCCTTGGAGTTTGCTTTAAAAATTGAACAGTTTTCTATGGGTATTATTTAAGATTTCACATTCTCTGTTACAGGCAGTTTGACCGAAAATTTCTTCGTCAAAGATTAACATTAAGATAACTTGATTCGAATCTTCTATATTGCCTTCTCTACCTGCTGCGAAGCCATTTGTAAGAACCATCAAACCTTTGTATTCAAGTATTCCTACATACTTAATAGAGACGTATCAATAAAAGATCTATTTTTGCTTCAATTTTTAAATAAATTGAAGCAATTGAAAAAGATGGTACGGACAACATGAGAATAGCTTCTTCATATTTTCTGTTGCCTGTAATTTTTCTCATTTTCAACTCATTGACTCTATGACTCTATGCTTGTTTGTCCAGCTTTCAATTTTCTTTAGTGCTTTGCATATTTTTTTTTCATTGTTCAGTTACAGCAATATGATGACATCGTTGTTTGGAAACAAACACAATGTAAGAAATCTGCTTTAAATTTCTCCATAGCATTTAAAATACCCCTTATTTCAAATGGTATTATTCCAAGGTAGTTGTTATTAGACTTTGGGTATCACTGGACTGTTGGAAACGAATGGAAACCAGGTAGCTCCATTAAAATTTCCGGTTATTAATATCACTGCTTATGGTGAAAAAATAAAAGCAAACGGGTATGATGCAGATTGAATGCCTTCCAATCATAAATATCAGTGAATCAGCTGATTTTCATGAGCCTTCCTTAAAATGGTTACCAATAAAAGTCGAGATAGTGGGGATTCTAACTATTAGCTTTGATTGACAAAACATGTTCCAAGTAACAACAGCCTTGTTTACGATAATATTCTTTTCAACTAGAACTATTAGATGGGATACGGCATGTTTCCTGTTTGCGTTATTTTTATGTTATGTTATACTACTTCAGTCCCTTATTCCTCTTCGTAAAACTTTTACCGCAAGGTCGCGTTTTGCTACCGCTACTGTAAAGAACTTTCCTTTCTTCCTCCATGTGCCTTACATCAAACCGAATTTCCATGAAACGAGGAATTTTTTCCAAGAACCTCCAATCTGTGGAATACTTAGCCACAAGATTGCTTTCCGGAGGACCACAACATGGTCATCTTCAAATCAAATGTCAATAAACACTTGTCAAAAACTTCCTTACAAGTCATCAAATTTTATTCATTCATTTATACCTTTTGTCTCTTTTCACAATACTTATCCACCTGTCAGTCGATCCATCTTATTAACCCCAATCATCGAGTGCCTTTTGGCTTTGATGTGTGGTGACTCACTACTACATAAAAAAACCTCGTTATCCTCATTGATAACAGCTCTCCTGAACTATAAAATTCAAAGAATTAAAATTACGTCAAAATTTTTAGTTTAGTCATATAAAAACAGTTTTACAAATGAGCAAATTATATACATATATATATTTGACACAGGAAATGACCAAAGAACTAAAGAAAGTATGCTAACATTTACTTGAGTAAATCAAATTTGAAATAATA
The DNA here is from genome assembly GCA_003991215.1 of Morbakka virulenta. Lineage (NCBI taxonomy): Eukaryota > Metazoa > Cnidaria > Cubozoa > Carybdeida > Carukiidae > Morbakka > Morbakka virulenta. The sequence goes on from RDPX01000031.1 coordinate 2,355,052, forward strand.
AATAAAAATTTGATTTACTCAAGTAAATGTTGGCATACTTTCTTTAGTGTCATTTCCTGTGTCAAATATTATTGTTATTAGCTGAAGGAGTTTGTGTTGGTTTGGCATATTTCCTGTGTCGAATATATATATATATATATATATATATATATATAACTATCACAAAGCAGAACCACAACGACCATAGTAAAGTTGCTCCTCACATTCCCTTGCATACAACCTTTCTCTCTTCCTCGATCATTCCCCCTCAACGTTCAGTCAGTGTTCCCACCCCCACCACCCACATTCACGCGCTTTCTGAATGTAAACAATCATAAGCACTTATTTACTTGCAGCAACAATTCAATCACATACACCACAAGAAGTACTATCAAAAACAGAAACCGGGCAAAGAAGAGCTCTCCCTCGCCACAATACGAACTGGCTTACCTCGTACATTCTCATATGCGATAGGAACCTCAGAATATTCATTAACAAATTCTAACATGGGCTTTACCTTTCTCTATTTACTATTTGAAGGTTTTAAGGGGGATCATACAATTATACAACTGGCGATGACAGGTATACACTGGCAAGAATAAGGTCTCCAGAAGCCGAGGGTTCCAAATATGACATTTCGGGATCGTTTGGAATACTAGATGTCGTACTCGTCGTTATAACATGTTACAAGCTAGCAGACGAAATAATCAGGGTATATTAATTGGCTTCCATCGTGACCACTTAGTGCTTTTTTGGTAAGGCCAAGTTCACGTTTCTCAATACCAACAGCTGGTAGCTGGCGAGTGCCAACGACCAAAGCATCAGAAAGTGTTCATCTTAAACATATCATTTAATCGTTGCAATGACATTGAAAATTGGAACTTGAGCGTCAATTTCGAACTATTCCAAAAGCCACGTGGCCGAAGTTTGTGGGTTTCTCTGGTTGAGCATGTCTAATGGCTAAATAATACATACACGTGTTTCCGAGTGTCATCAGATTGGCAGTATTTGGCAAAATAACAATGATTTTGTCCACAAGTTATTTTTTCTCTGACAAACTTTTCTCTGATTTAAGAATTTCAGGTCACGAGGTTGTGGTAGGGGGCGGGGCATCAGTACCCAAAATACTATCTTTTTCGCAATACTTTCTTTTTCGCAACAATAAAATAGTCACAACTTTTATCACTTCCACTAATTTTAGAAAATACACTCAAAACTGGTTTTGTACATGAATTGTAAAGATTTCATGTTATTTTCTTCTCCCCAGGAAAATATCACGCTTTATTAACATATTGATGGTAGTCTAATTAGTTAATCATATCATATCACTTTTTACCGTATCAGTTTTTACTATAGTCCGTAGAAAATTGTTTTTTTCCCTCCATCATCAATCAATGAGTAAAGGCCGTTAATTTAAACGCCTGGTCTGCAATTTTCAACCCTTTAGAATGGAGAGCATCTCGAGCATCTCAAGTTATATTTACATTTTTATACTTTATTTATGCTTCAAAGCCTTTTAACATTAAAATAACAAAAGGGAATTTAATAAGATAATATGCTATAAAGGTCATGGCAATGTAAAGCTAGTCAAAATAAATTAATTTCAAAATACACCGTGCATAATATACGTAAACCGTAAAGCAAAAACTGTATTGCTTGGACTGCAGTTACGGCAGCACGTTTTATGGATACTATGGTACTCCACACACAAGACGCAGCCAGTGATTCAGTACACTCTTCAACTCATAAATTTCTACTGTTTTCATAAATGTTTTCATAAATTTCAAAACTGGAACACCAGTTAGAAGTGTGAATTAGAATTGATGAGCCTCAATGAATTAATTTGGATACAAAATCAAGAACTTTATTTGAATAGTGTACACTTATAATGTATAAGCACTTTGGTAAAGCATTTCCTGGAAATCAGAGTATGAAATATTCACACCAAGGGGTCCTAGACTGACAGCCAAGCAACCCAAACAGGAGTTTACTTTTAAAACTTAGGGTCCAACAAGTGATCCGATAAAAAACGCAAGCAGCTCTTTTATTGATCTACCCTGTCAGATCATTGTGGGGTTGAACGTGGAATGTCACCCCGCAGTTAAATAAAACATAAGTGGCTTGAAAGCTCCTTCAGAATAGACATCTTGGCGACTTCTTCCTATATTGATTACAAAATTACATTGACTGAAACATACCCATTTTCAAAAGAGATAAATTAATCAACTAGCAACGCCATATTGATTCAATTTCAAAGTAACCACGCGGGCACAGAGATCGTGTATTCTACGTTTATATTTTCACTATCAACAATTATTATAACCCCACACCACAGACGTAAAATACATTTGGAAAGCCAGACTATTTAGTTTTCTGTTTCGTCTCACCGACTGTTTCCATACTCTTCAAATCAAACTAATGATCACCGTGGAATGCAATCAAAATCTTGTGAATATCTCGACTAAATGCTTCAGATAGGAATAAAAATACTCTTTCAAACTAAAAACGTGTCCGCACAACCACAAACGGATATAATCCACAAAAGTTAAGTATACTGATTGGTAAAGAAAAGAATTTTTCTACAAAAAACCTCTGTAACCTCAAAGTACCAAAGAATATCAGTCAAGTTTGTTTGGTATGCGCTCATTACAAAAATGTTAAAATTTCCTACGCAATCAAATACGAAAACACATCAAACATATACAGCCTTTGAAAATGACCTTTTTGACTTCGATGTGAAATCGAATGAAAACACAGTGTTAAAAACCGTGGCCATCAATTGCCATTTCTTAGATGTCTGGGAAAATAAATAGGATTACCGTAATTATCATTACCTACCGTTCGTAAGGCACAAATGGTTTTGACTTGAATACCACACGAAATACAGTCTGCATATGAGCTTGGAAACCCCACCATGTTGGCCAGTAATAGTCTTCCAGAACTGGTACATTTGCTTTTATCTTTGCTGCAAAGCTCCCTCCTGAAGAAATTAGGAAAGGTTTGTGCACTACATGGAGTAAATAATAGCAAAGATAACAAACGAGGGCTGTGATAAGGATTTGAAACCTGTTGTTTTCAACTAAATGCTCCGTCCATGGTTGAGTCAAATAACTGTACCAGACTTCAAGGCTGTCTTCTTGTAGGTATGGCTTATTTCCTTCCATTTTCACGCTCAGAATATATTAGATCTATTGCAAGAAACGAGCCCACTGCCACCTTGAATCCTTTTCAAGGTCTGTTTCACAACACAACACATGAGATTGAATGAGCGCTTGGCTCAAAAGAGGCGGAGTGGGCAGATGAACTTTGAACACCGCCAGAAATCTCTGCAACCGAGAGGTTGCTATGAGACATAGAAAAGATTTCGTTTCTCTTACCTTGACAAAAGCAAGGCACTATTTTTGCGGGCTTTAATCAAATTGTTTTTACTTTGTGGTATCGTTTTGTTGTGTTGTGTGTGCAAGCAAGTCAAATTTTAGTGACCGATTGGTTTGGTTTGGCGGAACCACGGGCTCAGAGGGGTGTAGTTTTTATTTCTTTAACTACAACCAACAGGAAAAATCCTTTTTTGACAATAATATCAAAAGAAACAATTAAAAGGGCACAGTTAAATAAAATCAAAGCAAAATGGCGTGACAAATATCGTTAAAGCCCAGTGTGACTGGAAAAACTAATATTCAGCTTCCCGGGGAGTCTTGAAAGTTTTCATACGCCCAAAATCTACGTTTTGACCAAGCAGTATATTTTTGTTCCCGTTTCTTTTCCTTTCATCAAAAAATGTTCAATATCTCCTTGCAGATTCTGAACTTCTCCTGCAAGTAGGCCGTTTCACAGAATAGCACCCCTTCTTTCGTAAGGAGCAGCATGTGGTCTCAAAACACAGCCGAAAAAGAACTTATGGAATTTGGGCTCATGCAATTAAAGGAGTTCGTGGAAAACATGATAACAAATGTTATTTGTTTTCGAGGCACTTGGAAAGCACTAATAGCACTCTCAAAGAAATTGAAAGAACTTAAAATGCTTAGCCAATAAAGCCGATCAACTTTTTATTTGGTTTGGTGATGAAGGTTTGCTTTTCGGTTCATAAACAATCCAATCTATGTCCAAAAAAAAAAATTTGTCAAAAACTAAATGTACTTGATACAACAAAGCCAGAAGGGGGACAAAGAAACAGACAGACAGCAGACAGAGAAAGTGAGAAAAATGGAAAGAATGTAAAAGTTGAGGAGAGTGTTTCTGCCAAATTGTCATTTGAAAACTCCAGAAACACTTGCTTTTTCTACCCACTTCACTTCTCCATCGCTTGAGTGTAAATGGTCAGCGTGACCTCGGATGCAAATAATCCTCTTATCGAAAAACCCTACACTGCATGTGCAATGAATCAACTTTCTAAAAGTCAGCTTTATCAGTGGATACCACATCATCAACCTGAAGGGTTTGGTAGCCTCTCTCATGGAAAGTCAAGTATGCTGGACTTAGAAGTTCCTTGGAATTAAGAATCCCTCATCTGTACCCCATCACCATTAGGGGGTTCGGACCCTCATGAGTTTCCTCTCTTATGGAAATTCATGGCTGGTTTAGAGTGCCACTGGGACTTACTTTTTTGTCCCTATACTAGCTTTTTTAGCTGCATAAATTTTTGAAGTATCTCAGCTCTTACCAATACTTTTTAAATGACACCCCTTTCTCTCTTTTTATTTCTTCACCGTCTTCTTTCTTCACTTCAAAACTCTTCTTGCAGTCATTCTAGCAACTTTAAATTTAATCATCTTTCTCTTTTCAGATGCATGCAACTGGGTAGTTAGTTTGGTTGGTGCAGCGTCAGTAGTCTGGTCTCCCAAATTTTTATTTGATTTTTACACATATTTGAAAAAAAATGGATTTTTGAAAAATAATGGATCTTTTTTTCAAACTTTTTTCTGAAGAAAGGCCATCGAAAAATTTTAGAGCCTTTTTAAAATAAAAAGTCAGGATATTTTCTAGGGGGTATACCCTAGAAAATTATTTCGACCCCCCCCCCAATAATTTTATTATTTTTCTAATAGTATTTTTGCAGCCTATGCTGCCCGGCACCCATGGCTAATTTCACATCAATATTACAAATGTTGGGGAAGCACATGAGTTTGTAACATTTTGGACGCACTTCTCTATCGGCTCCCGTTTCGGCCAAACCTCAAAAAGAAGGAAAAACGTCAAACAAAAATTACATTTTCATCCTTTTACCAGGGAATAGACGTCCACACACCTTAGTGTGGACGTATGTTTCCTGGTTTATATGTAATCCTGGTCCAAAGACTACACAAGTACAAGATCTGTAAATGAAGAGATTTGGACAGGAAAAAACACTGCGTTAAATGAGTTATGAGAAGTATTTCCAACTGACCTTCCTGCTTATCCCATATTATTTGGTGGACTAAATCAGGGGCCGATTTGTTGCTCATGGAGGGAATTTTCCTTTTTTTATAAAAAGAGACTACTTTCGCCAAGAAACACAACAGATAATTTACAAAAGAGTAAAAAGAAAAAGATGGAATGCACATGCACATGTACATACACATGCACATGCACATGCACACGATAAAAATAAATTAAATAAAAGGGAAAAAGCTCAATTTTACAAGCTCTTGCATTTTAATAGTCTCAAATTCCAGAACCACATCCATGAAAGGCACATCAACAATGCAAATAACACAAATGCACTTAATTAACAATCAATATATCGGAGATTATCACCTATCCTATTATGTAAATACATTCACAACAGAAACTGTTCTTGATACTTGTTATTGTTATTTCTGACTTCATTGCATTTACTTTGCTGCGGATTATACAAATTTTAATACTAGGAACCCCTCTCACATCAGACTGTGGATGGCATATGGTGGCGTTACAGCAATGTAAGCAAGGTATGGGACTTAAACACTCCATGGTTAGCCTGAGCCTGCACTTTTTGGACTCACAAACGAGGGCACACATCCATAATGTTGAAAGATCACGGAAATCTGCAAAAGAGAGGAACAAACGACATAAAGAAACACGTCATCACTTGTTGGGCTCCTGTTTTCATGAATGATTGTGGAGGAAAAAACAGTGCAATATCGGTCTGTTTGAACCTATATTTGTTAGTTAACATTGCAGCATATTGCCAATCTCAATAATATTGTAAATAGTTGTTCTTTTATACATACCTTTTTGAAATAAAATAAAACTGGTGGTGAGAGAGTGGGGAGGTGGGGAGGGATAAACGACAAGTACCAAACTTAGCACTGTAGAATATGAAGTGCTTCAAACATTCAAAGTTTTGTAATTTGTTTCGTGTTCGCCCCATCAGTTTAATTATTTTTTATTAAGAATAATAATTTTATTAAGTACAAGAGCTTTTGATTTCTTTTTCTTTTTTTTTGTGGGAGTTGTAAATGAGCCAATGAACCTGGACAGGAATCATTTAAAAAAAGGCAACGAACATGTAAAGATTTTTAAGCAAAGATTATGGAAGACTGCAATTTGCGATATTCTAACAGGTTTTGGGTGACGCTTTTTTACTTCATTAAAATACCTTGTGTAAGTTCAAATTGGTTATACTTTCTTCGTTGCCTAACAACTAGTATATTTAACACGACAGTTGTAGCCACCTGTAAGTAAACATGGGACATGCACTGGCTGATGTTTGTAAACTTAGTGATTTTGAATAAAAATAGAGGGAGAAAAATTGCTTTTTCTTCGAAAAGAAATTGCAGACCAAAACAGTGTCATAAAAATATATTTTCTGGAGCAGTGTAAATTACTGTTAATCTGAAATTGAATTACCGAGGCTCTACTTCCATAAAATTTCTTCTGACTTGCTTTCACTTTAATTGTCTGAAAGTATATACTGTAAAATACAGTCAGATATTTTTTAGATCTTTATCATGCTGGTCGTCCGAAAAAAAACTATCAGAGAAGCAAAGATACGTGACACAGTCAATATGACGATGGATCTATGTGAAAGCCTTATTGTGCATTTGACTTTGAGCTCTATTAAGGACGATTTCTTGCTTAACTTGAGTTGTTTTATAATTGAAAAAAGGTTTAAGTGAAAACACCTGCTACAAAAATGGATTTCTTTTCACGTATTTATGGCATTTTCTTTTAAATTTCGCCAAATCTACTCGATCCTCTACTGTAATCCTACCTCGCTCAAGGAAAATAACAACAATGTGGACACAAATGCTTGAAACCATCACCTGACTACAAGCTTACAGAAAATGCTGTAATGTGGTTTTATTCAATTCTAAGAGTACCTTCTTATTGGCATTGTCTACTTGAATATACCTTATAAAAATGTTTTTAATGCGGAAATGAAGACTTTTTTGAACACTAACCCTTACATAACTATCCTTTATGCACTCTTTTCTATGTCACTCAAATTCCATCTACTTTCATCTATTTAGTTGATATTGATGTAAGAGGGTATGGTAAGTATAAATATGATTATTTGTTCTTTAGATTGTTGGAGATCAAGGTATTGCATTATCAACTGTTGGAGCCTTACTGACGATAGTAACTTCCTATGATCTTCGGTCTTGTTATAAAGAACTGTGGAAAATTTGAAGTAAATTTGTTGACAGTTCTGTTTCTTTAATTAGCCTCCAATTTTTAGAAGTACTTTTAATCTAAGTATCTCAGGAAATATAAAATTTTAATTTTAACTTTAAAACCCTTTTTTACTTAATGATCTCTAGTAATGATGTTCTACCATCTAAGATTAACTCAGATTTCTGAATTCATTTGTAAAGTTATTTTCCTGCTACGGAAATCCCTTGGTGATAAAAAACAAATTTTGTACCTTAGTATTAGGTCGAAGTCAAAGCAACGAGCACGACTTAATATAAGGTTTCCAAACAACTATCACTCTTTTAATGTGTATTACAAAAATAATTGCCTAAGTTGGACCTGTAGTTAAATCCCCTGTTGATAGCCTAGTTCACTGGAAAAGCTGTAGCAGATGGTACTTTAAAAAGCAAGCAAGACATCTTTCTCATTGTCTTGCTGATAGTATGGGGAATACTTTAGTAGATTTGGCTAATTTGTCTATAAGGCCGCTATTTTAGACCTTTGGTTCTGCATATCTAAAATAGCACGACTTGACCAATATTCACTTTATTTTGAGACCTTTTACAAAATACTGCCCTTACTTTTGCCACCCAAACCAGAGTTCTATATTCCTAGGTGTACTTTAATGACCCCATAACCCATGACCAAGGTCTCGTCCTTTGGTAACCATCATTTAACCCGAAAAGCACATTTTTACCTATCGCTGGTAGCACGAGCAATGTTTTTTGGGTGGCTATGACACTGCGGTAGACCGTTCCCATGTGCTACTTTCAGTATTAGTTTCCTACTGCTGATAGAGGAGAGTCATATCGAGTAAAAATTCAAAAAAAATCATTTTGGTACATCATTCCATAACTTATGTTTCTTTTAGAGGCTTACTTTTCTCGTAATAATAATAATGATGATGATAACAATAATAATAATAATAATAATAATAATAATTAGATCGATAAAACAACAGAAAATCTGATGTGTAGAATGTACGGTGAAAAGGGTGAAACTGTAGAGCATATAATTTGTGAGTGCAAAAAGCTTGCTCAACTCGAATGCAAGAGGAGACATGATAACATTGTTAAACTAATCCATTGGAAATTATGTGAGAAATACGGTCTTGAAAGGAAGGAGAAGTGGAATGAGCATTGCCTTGAGGAAGTAGTTGAAAAATAATGACATGAAATTGATTTGGGATGCTAACATACAATGTGATAATGTTATTAAGGCCTGAAGACCTAATCTAATTGTGGTTGATAAGAAAACCAAATCTTGTATCGTTATTGATATTGCTGTACCAGGAGATTGTAGGGTACTTGATAAGGAACAGGAAAAGACTGAAAAATATCAGAGCCTGAAAATTGAATAAAAAAGGCTTTGGTCAATGAATAATGCTCGTGTTGTACCAATCATTGTTGGAGTTTTAAGGTGTGTAAGAAAAAATTTCAAGAGATGGACTGACACGATAGATATTGAGTTAGACATTGGTATAGTACAAAAGAAAGCCTTATTGGGAACAGCAAGGATTCTTAGAAAAGTTTTACAAACGTAAGGAGAAAGAAACCTCTTGGCCTTTGGGTGCTAGTTATGCCTAGCCCAAGAGGAATAAATCGGCATTAAGAACAGCCTGTGGAAATGCTAGAAACTAAGATGATAATAATAATAATAATAATAATAATAGTAATAGTAATAATAATAAAAATTATAATAATAGTAATAATAATAAAAATTATAATAATAGTAATAATAATAATAAAAATAATAATAATAGTAATAATAATAATAATAATAATAATAATAATAAGTGAGTGTGAGAAGCTGGCTTAGCCAGAGTATAAGAAGACACCTACTAGAATGGTTACAATAGTTCACTGGGAACTTTGTCCACTTCATATACTTAAACGTTGTGAAGGTTGGTATGAGCATCGAGCTGAGCCGTATATTGGTGACAATGATGCTAACATTCTACGGAATTTCAATATCTGGTACGATAGAATAATTAAAGTAAAGAGGCCTGACATTGTTGTCATTAATAAGAAGAGCCAGGGGATGAGTATTATCAAGATTGCTGCTCCTGGTTACTTAAGAATTGGAGAAGAGGAAATTGAAAAGATACAAAAGTATCAGGATTTAGTAGCTGACGTAAATTGGAATGTAGAAGACAAGAGTCAGGATGATACCTATTGTGCTTGGTGCCAAAGAGCAAATGCTGGACGTAGTTGACAAGAAGAATATCTGGAAATAGCCAGTGAATGGAGATTTGCAGGTTTAAACTGAAGTGCCCTTGTGCTCTGCACAAGAACAAGCAATCCGGATGAACTATGTCAAACACAACATTGACAAGAGTTCTGATACTCCTTTATGCAGTATATGTAGTGAAAAGGGAGGAACAGTCGAACATATAATTGATGAATGCAACAAACGTGTCCAGAGAGAATTTAAGAGACGTCAATGTAGCGAGACTGATACACTGGAAACGTTGTGAAAAATATGGTTTAGCGAGACAAGAAAAGTGGTACGATCATTGTCCTTTTGGATCTGTTGAGAATAATGCATTGAAAATTCTTTGGCATATGAATGTCCAATTTGATAACGAAATAAAGGCAAGGCAGCCAGATCTGGTTGTGGTAAATAAGGGAAAAAACCCCTCTAGATTCTTACTGATATTGCATGACCCTTCGATAGTAGAGTCTTTGAAAAAGAAAAGGATAAAATGAAGGGATATCACTACTTGAAGTTAGAGCTTGGAAGAATTTGGGTTCAAGTTGTCCATGTAGTCGTTAGTTTACCAGGTAGTATTTCTAAATTTTTAAGAAAATTGAAAACTGGATAGAGGAAGTAGGAATCATATAAATACCCCACTAGTTAAAAAATCTACCTTGTTGGGAACAGCTAGAATCCTCCGAAAGGTACTTGACGTGTGAAATACCTAAGAAACCTGTTAGCCCTTGGCTTCTTGTTATAGCTCGGCAAACAAGAAAATATTGGCAATACCACCAGCCAGAGCAATTAGCTAACCTTCATAAATTTTATAAAACAATAATATAGTAATAATAGTAATATTAATAATAATAACAAAGTTCATGTCTAGCATGACAGCCCGCACAGGGAGATGGTATTCACCTGCCAGACGAGAAAACTTAACCCCGGCTACCGACCAGTAGCTTTAGAGGTTAAGCACCTTCCTCAATATGTTGGTAGTTCCAATGATGGTAGATGTTTGGAGTCCACCCAAGACATCAGGGATGACCAACTATTTAAAACTGCGCTCCAAGCGCTTCGTCACCACTCCTAAGCTTCCCACGACGATTGGGACAACGCTGGTACATACACTATGTAACTTTCGGATTTGTTGGGCCAAGGGAGAATACTTAGTGACCTTTTCTTCTTCTTTAGCTGTCACATTTCGATCGGAAGGCACAGCAAAATCTACAACCAGCCATCTCTTCTTAGTGCGGTCAACAACAACAACATCCGGACGATTAGATTCCACCTGTTGCATTGTCTCCACTGATCTATCCCACCAAACTTCAAACCTACCATCTTCACTCTTTCTAACTTTGTCAGGCACCTCTTCAAACCATTTCCCCGCACATTTCAACCCATACTTCTTGCACAGCTCCCAATATATTCTCAATCCCATCCTATCATGTCGCCTCTTGTACTCCTTCTGAGCCAGTACCTTACACCCACACGCAACATGCCAAACTGACTCAGATTCAATTCCGCAGATGCGACACATAGGACTAACACCACCATCCCACTTCGACTGCGCCAACCTTGTCCTCAATGCTTGCTCTTGAGCAGCAAACACAAATGCCTCTGTGCTTTTTGCAAGGAAACCACCTTTAACCCACTGTACTGATCTCTCTGTTGCATTTTCATCCATCTCCCGAAAGAACCTACCATGCATAGCCTTCTCCATCAATCTCTCCTTTCTCTCCTCAACCACTCTCGTCTTGTAATGCTTCTTTGTCTCCCTTCCATGCATAATCATTCCAGCCACCTGTTCCAAAATCGTCTCCTCAGTAGCATGTACATACTCTTCTAACCCTAACTCTTCCTGCCTCACACAATCTTCAACGCTGATCAGGCCACGACCCCCATCCTTTCTTCCGATGTACAGACGATCTACACTACTATTCCTATGGAAAGCACCATTCATCGTTAAAATCTTCCTTGTCTTGGTATCAAGTTTACGTAGCTCAGCATCAGACCAATCCAGTATTCCAGAGCTGTATCGGACAACACTAACTGCCCACGCATTGATGCCGCGAACCAAGTTCCCAGCATACAACCTCGACTTTGCCAGCAATTTCACACGTCGTAGGTACTCATTCCCAATTTTCTCCTTCATCTTCTTCTGCATTACCTTCGCCCCTTCTAGCACTCCCAGGTACTTGTACCCATCTTCATCAACCTCCTTCATCAACTCCCCACTCGGTAGCTCGATTCCCTCACATTCAGCCCTTTCACCTCGTCTAATTTCCAAAACAGCACACTTATCTAACCCAAACTCCATCCCAATGTCCCTAGAGTAAACCCTCACCACCTCGACCAATGCCTCCAACTCACGTTTACTCCGTCCAAATAGCTTCAAGTCGTCCATAAACAATAAATGATTGACCAACACCCTACCGTGACCGAAGAAATATCCAAGCTTCTCTCTGTTGAGTAAAATACTCAGCGGGATCATTGCAATAACAAAGATCAAAGGGGAAAGGGAGTCACCTTGGAATATTCCCCGATTGATGTTAACTTCACCAAGCACCTCATTATTAGCCGTCAGTACTGTCTTCCATTCAGCCATACTTCCTTTCAGCAAACTCCGCACATTCTCTGCAACTCCAACCATGTCCAGCATCTCCAAAATCCAACTGTGAGGGACCATATCATATGCCTTCTTGTAATCAATCCAGCACATGCTAAGGTTTCTCTTCATAGCCCTGACCTCGTGCAAAATTGCCTTATCGATCATCAATTGATCTTTCGTGCCACGTGACTTCTTCCTGCATCCCTTCTGTTCCTCAGGAAGAAGATTATTATTTACAAGATGACCGTAGATCTTTTCAGCAAAGATTCCAGAGAGCAGCTTCCACATCAATGGTAGACAAGCTATCGGCCTATAGTTACTAGCTGCTGTCCCCTTTCCAGAATCTTTCTGAATTAAAACTGTCCTCCCCTTGACCATCCAGTCGGGTACCACGCCTGACGTCAAACACTCCTGCAGAGTTGTTGCAATTGACAAGTGTAGCGAGGTGAACTTTTTGAACCAGTAACCTCTGACCCAGTCAGGTCCAGGGGCTTTCCAGTTTGCCATCTTTCTTATCCCTGCCTTAACATCTTGCAGAGCCACCATAATGTCCTCTTGTTTCTCTACGTCTGCAAACTTTTCCCTTACATCACCCAACCAACTTGCTTCCTTGTCGTGTTCCTTTTCCTCGGACCAGATAATACTCCAGAACTCTCTTGCCTCATCTGCATTAGGAGCAGAGGATTCCATCTTATGTCCATTGCCATTAAGCTCCTTGTAGAGTTGACATTGATTGTTCTTGAAAAGGTTGTTCTGTCTCCTGGCAAGGCTTTTCCCAACAAACTGTCTAATCTTAGCACTAGCGGAAGAAATTTTGTTCTTCAACATTGTGCTGACTGTCATCGTTCCCTTCACTACAAGCTCATATTTCCTATTCAATCTATCACGAACAACCTGACGAACCTTATTCCCTTGCTTTATCTCCTCAATTCGTCCAAGATCTTTCCTCCACTCGCCAATGCTCTTTTCCAACCTCCTCTGCCACCATGGCTTCTTCTTTCTAACTGTTTTGTTTTTTCCCATCACACCTAACCGGGATGCAACCACATATGATCCAGCATACAGTAACCGATTAATCTCAGTCACAGTCATACTGTCTCTTACCAGATTGTGCATCAATCCATCAACAAGCTTCACCTCCTCCCCTATTTTTCTACCATCCTGAGCCTTCAAACTTGGTACTTCAACAACATCCTCGCTATGGTACACCTCTCTTAGCAATGCCAGGGCTCCACTTTCATCGTTACTCAACGCTCTCATATCGTCACCCCTTCTCCATACATCTACTCTCTCTATAACTACTCTTAAATCCCTTTCCTCAGCATCATTAGCTACCACGACATTCTCTATCTCCATTTCACCTAAACCACTCCCCGGCCTGATACAAAAGTCAACTTCTCCTTCGCTGGACTCTTCCTCAACTAAAGCTTCCTCTCTGACCATTCTTTCAATCTCGCCGCGTTCTACGACTGACAACAACCCATTGGCTTCAATTTGCTTTAGCTGCGAAAGAAGACTAGCAACACTCCTCACACTGACATCTCTCCCATCCCACATCTCCTTAACTTTCCCAATGTAGCCATCTGCCCTTCGACCACCACTCCTCACGAAACATTCCCAAAGTACTTTCCTTTCAAAATGGCTCCATTTGCTTTTGAACAAACCAGTCCGTCCCATCTTGCCTCTTTTCTCTCCTTTCCACCCCTTCCTACCCATTGGTTCCTCCGTGCGACTGCCATCCTTGGAACTTTCAACATTTTCACTTGCCTCCGGCCTAGAAACTTCCCCAGTTCTAATAAGAACTCTTTCCTGCGGGTCGTCAGAGACCCTCCGACTTCCAGGTTTCCCTTCAGTCGGTTTTTTCTTCAGAAAACTCATTGAAACAACACGAGAATTCGCAAACAACAACTCAGAAATACTTCCGGACTGTCTATATTCGGTTCACCTCTCAACAAAGAGAGGTTATCCAGGGGCACGAACTTGGACGCATAGACTTTACCCCATAATAATAATAATAATAATAATAATAATAATAATAATAATAAACACCATCCACTACCAGTCACGGAAGGAGAAAATGCCTCTATTCTGTGGGACTTTCCGATCAACACTGACCAGATGATTCAAGCCAACCGTCCTGACATCATAATAAAAGATAGGAAAAACAAAATGTGTACATTAATTGACATGAGTGTGCCAAGTGATAAAAACATTTCAGTTAAGGAATTCGAAAAATTAAGCAAGTATAAAGACCTAGAAATAGAAATTCAAAAAACGTGGAACATCAAAAGTAGAACAGTTCCGGCCATTGTGGGGGCACTAGGAATGATTAAGAAGGGGACTCAGAAAATTTTCCTCACAGGCACTGCTCATATTCTTCGAAAAGGATTGTCAATTTGATACTGCAAAAGTCATAAACATTTCTGGTGTGGTTTTTTTTCATACAACCTTTTTACAAATCTTTTATACTTTCATAGTTTGCAGTAATATGACAATAATCTTTTACTTTTCGTGCCAATGATGTTTTTACTTCCTTGTCGTAATTATTTTACTCTCTTTGTAATATATCAATCGTCCCTTTTATGTTCATGTCATGTCCCATAGGACCTTTATCTGCCCCAGGCCACTGGGGTGACCCGGTAGGTAATTGTACTGAAACTCATACGTAAAGAAATGCTTCATAATAATAATAATAATAATAATAATAATAATAATAGTAATAAAAATAGACTGCTCAAATGACCTGTTTAGTAGGGACTGCAAGAGTCCTGCTTAAAGCACTTAGCATCTGAACTTCAGGGCATGGCATGCTTTAGTGTAATATTTAAACCCGGGCAAAGAAGAATGAGCTAGTATAAGCTGTGACATTTAGTAGAAATAATGATTAACACTTAATTTGCACTGTTGGTATATCTACTTTGCTAAGTTTAGGTTTAGACGAAGTTCCCTGTTGGCATTGTAAGGTGAGAGATGTTTCCAGTGATCGGAATTGGAAACCATTTATGGTAGTATCGATTGAATTGTCCATTTATCTCTTCACTAAACCAGGTTTCAGTAAAGCTGTGAATAGAAACCTCCATTTAATTTTCGAAAACGCTGACAAACATCGATATTGTAAAGTGGTTGAAGTGGAAATAAATCTACTTTGCAAAGGTACAAATCAGCCTCTTTGGATACAGTATCTTTAATATGTTGGTTAGTCATCTCTATGTTAAAATCCTTGAAAAGTAAAGGATTTCCCTTCTCCACTGGTGGAATTCGTTTGTTGTTTATCTTTATGTATATTTTATACTGTTTAATGTCTGTTTTGTGGGGTTTTGTCAGTTTAAATACGTCATATTAAAACAAAATCTTAATAATATTAATAATATTAATGATAATGATGATAATAATAATAAACTTCACATGTTTTATTTTTTTTAAAAAACTACATATTTTTTCTTCTTTTTCAGTATTACATTCCCAGTGAGGCATATTGCTCAAGACATTTGTATTAGTTTTTACCAGCTTAAAAGTTCTGAATTGTTCCATTCTTTATTATGCATGCAAAGTATGTATTAGGTTGTTCTAATACATACATTTATTATTTTGTTCATTCAAAGATTGATAGCCTGACAAATTAGATGAACAATGTTCATTTTAGTAAAATTAAATTATCATTACCTATTACACCAATTGCATCAAGGCTCAAACTAACATAAATAACTTTGTACCTTCTAGATATTTCAGTAAGTAACTGTTTACAACGTTTTGCTTTATGATCAAATTTTTCCTTGACGTTTGTTACAAAACCAACAATAACTTTTAACAATAACCAAGTATCAGCATAACCAAGTATAACCATGGCAAAGTCAGGTTGTTGTCCTTGGCCGGTTATGATTGGTGGGTTTGGGCAACTATCTATATACACAATGTCTTTTAACCCTTGCAATTTTATTGTTTTGTTAATATTAATTAAAATTAAAACTTGCCTCCATTTATATCTTTTTTTTTAACTCTTACAGTGTAGTTTTATATCCTCCGATGACAAAACCCAGAGATTGTTATTCGCCACAAAAATTGCAGGTCCTGCAGTTCCTTTTACCCCGTTTGATAGCGTTTGTTCCATTTGTTAATATACTTTTGAGATATCTTATGATAAAGCAGTCAATATTTCTTGGGAGATGGTTTATGATCTTCGACTATCGATTTATGAATTTACTATCGACGTATTCTCAGACTGATTTCATAATTAGGCTTTGATTAGGTATATTTTCAATTAAATAGGATTCATCATATAGAAGGATTTCCTTTAATGGTTTACGAGTTGAATTGAATTGATCACATTGTACATTAAATGATGCTGTTACTTTGTGAACCTTACGTTGCTGGTAAGACTTTAACTTGATCCTTGAGTGGAATAACGGTTTGTCGATGATTTTGCTTTCTTCAGTAACAGTTTCTATCAATTCAGTTTTATGTTTATCGCTCGACATTCTGAAATCAAAGTGACGATCAAGGTACGTAAAATAATCATCAAGTATTACTGTTAGATCAGGGACATTATCTAAACAAAGTTTAGATTGCCTTGACGAGGTCTCTTTTTCACAGAAACCAAATAAATGACAGTTGATAGCTCTGATTGCCATTTCTGATCATGTGCACCATTTACCAAAAAGGTTTTAAAAAATGATTTTTGCTTTCCAATGAGGCTACTGCTAAAGCATCATCGGCAGACTGGAGCTAGTTGCGTAGAAGAAATTTAAGTGAATTTTACCCACAGTTTGTGTATATATGTATCATCCTTAACACAATGAACAAAGGTATTAGTTACTACATTAAATATCAATACTGAGAACGAATCCCCTTGAAGAACATCCTTTTGCACTACAATATATTTCGTACAGAAGTCATTGGTAATACTTGATAAATGAAAGTCACAGTATAATGTTATAATGGTACTGTTGGTTTCTTATGATACGTGGTGATAGGTAAAATCAGCTTGAGTTAATGAACGATGGACTTCCCAAAAAGCATATTTTAGGGTTTATTAGGGTAATTGCTACGCTCTTTTGTTGTTTTTTCGAATGGTTTATAGTATTACTCATTTCAGCTATATGTTCCAATGTCCCACCCATACCATGCCTAAAGCCTTTTGGTAATGGTCCTGATGTATTGATTGCTGATTAGATACGTAAAGTCTCCCCTGCGAAGTAATAATGTGAATATTTTCAAACGTAAGGTAAAGTATTTTGGTAGCTTCTGCAATGAACAACGTTGAATTATGAAAATATAGGCATACCAGATCTTAAAACTGTCTTTGCAAACCTCAAAATTCTTTACAAATTTCTTCTTATTGATTTGTTAATTTTCAAACTATTTGTTTTGCTAAATATTTGATTTCTTTAATTCAGACATTGTTCGATTTCAAAGTTTTTATTCTTTTCTTTGAGCGCTTTCTAACAAAGGTCTTATATCTCTCCTTTAGTATCTCTCCTTCAAAGAGATTTCATGACCCGAAACCGAGCCCCAATTCCCTTTTTTGTCACGCAAATAATTATATAGGGTGAAGTTAATAACAACCATAGCGTCATTGAAGTTTTCTTTCATACCAACCACCGATATTGGTGACTGAAAATACATATTAGCAATTCGCCATCCCTCGTGTAACTTTAGTCCTTAACTCCGTCATTAAGGGCCCGAAATTCGTCATGGTTACTATTTGAGGTCAAAAAATAATTTTACATTGTATCTTGATCAATGTTTACATTTTCTTGAAAATCCAGTGTTCAAAGATGTAAAGCTTCACATGATCTATGACGATGTCCTTGGCATATTTTACCACAAATACAATTGGGGCAATCGTTGTTAACAACTTTGTTGAGGTTTAAAATAACTTGTTTCCCTTGTTACTTTGATGTTTGAGATTCGTTTTCCATTTCCAGCCACACAGACGATGTATTCCTAAGCCATACTCAACGTCATGTGCCAATAAAATTTTTACCCACTGGTTCTGACAGAAAAACGTACTCTCAAAACAAAACTTTTCGGTTCTTTGTACTAGAGCAGATTGAAAATATTTTTCTTGAGGAAGAGCGACATATTTCATTACTACTCATTCAATAGGATATTAATAACCAATTAGTGGTAGCCTTGGTAGTAGCCTTAGTAGTAGCAGTAGTAGTAGTAGTAGCAGTACTAGTGGTAGTAGCAGTAGTAGCAGTAGTAGCAGTAGTAGCAGTAGTAGCAGTAGTAGCAGTAGTAGCAGTAGTAGCAGTAGTAGCAGTAATAGTAATAGTAATAGAAGTAGTAGTGCTAATAGTAACAGTGATATTAATAGTAGTAGTATTGATAGTAACAGTAGTAGAAAAATTATTAGTAATAGTAGTAATAGCAGCAATAGAAGTTGCACCAGGAGTAATAAATGCTTATTTTAGAAAGGAAAATTTAAAAGTACTTGACAATAAACTGACTGATTCCAAGCAAGTACATCAAGTGTTTAAAAAGTTTGTCTATATAGACAAGAATAGGAACAGCTCAGCTAAAATTGTATAGTTATATTAAATTTTACAAAGTTGGAAGGCTCTTCTGGATAGAAAATTCTAATTTGGGATAGCTCTAAATATTAATGAATTAATGCACAGTATTCTCTGCAACTAACGGACAGTCAAAAAGGCGGACACCTCTAATTAACGGACAATATTTTTTTGCACAAAGTAGTAAATGTGGCTTTTTTTTCTTTCAAGTTAGCGGACTGTACAAAAAAGTTAGAAGCCAGCGAACAAAAACAGGGACGAATAAATATTTGTTCAAATATTGATTTCAAACACTTTGACACTTGGCAACACACTTCGCTTTTTTGCAGCTACAGTCCAGCCTATTAACTTTTCTTGTCCATGAAAATGGTAAATTACTGGAATCTCCAGACCATAGCCACTTCCACGATTCAAACTCTTTCCAATAACTTCAGCCGTAATGGAAGTAGTTCGCACTTTCAAGAATAATAAACGTATTTTTGAAATGTTTCGTGGCACTTGTCCAACAATATTAGTTGACATTATATATGATGTTCATATTTTTTCTTGTTGTAAAAAAAGCTGTATTAGTATTACGTTCAATTTGGTTATTTTCCTTTTTGTAGTGTCTGAGTTCAACCTGATACCCACTAATTACCCAAATTACACCCTTTAAATACAAAACTCGGGTCTATTTTCAAATTTGGAGCTTACATTGCAAAACTTTCCAAAAGACGGACACTTCCAATTAGCGGACACCTTGCTCTTTCCCCGATGGTGTCTGCTAATTGGAGAGAATATTGTATTACTCTAAGTAATTTTTTCCAGGATCTGCTAGCAAGTCTCACTTTGACAACGAAATCAAATTAATATCGTGATAGAATATCGTGATAGGATATCGTGATAGGATATCGTGATATTCTTGCTTCAAAGTACCATCATTATCATCATCATCATCATCATCATCATCATCATCTTAGTCATCATCGATTTATCTAGTAGTTCCCGATTCTTACCGAGTCTCCGTCATTCGTATTTATTTGACGTCAGCAAATCGAGTTGATCTGAAGTGTCCACCTGTCCATCTTTGAGGAGGGTAGTGGGAAGTGGAAACAACTGCCACTGGTCTACCGAGTTATTGTTGTTGTGCATGTGCCGGGCTCTAAAATATCACATTGGAGGCTAGCTCATTACTTCGAAATAGGTTTCCTGCAGCAAACATTCTTCTTGTCCTGGTGAAGTTAGAAACTTTGGGAAGATTTCTGTATGGGTCTCCATTAAGTATATGGACATTGCAACTCACATTGCGTGTCGTACCAGTTTGTAAATGTACCAGAATTGTTTTTGTCTTGAGTATTTGTAATTTGTAATCAGGTCTCTAAACCTTAGTACAGTATACTTTCCACCGTGGCCTTGGCGAATTGTCCTTTCAGTAACTTTATCATGTTGCAATTTCACATTAGATTTTAAGCTTCTAAATATAGTCCAAGCCATAAACTTTCTCGTTTGCATGTCTCCTGCGCAGCAGATCCAAGAACCAGACCAGAGAAAATCACCTGAATATTTCTATTTCTTGTCGTTTGCTAGCAATTGTGGCTCTTTATTTGTATGAAATAAGTTCGGTGTTACATTCTTTGATGTTGATCTGACTACTGCAGCAGTCTGGTTACAGGTGAGAGCAATTTCTGTACATCATCAATACCGTCCGAAGTTAAAGCAATATCTGGTTGAGTAGTCTGGGCCCGTAAAAAATATAGCTTTAAGTCTCCTTTTACTTCCGATACCTGAATGCACTTCAACAAGAAATTCATAACACAAACCTGTATTGCAACTGTGGGAAGTCCAAGATCTCTTTCAATTGTAAACAATTGGATGACGCTTCACAAAAATATGGCCACAACACCAGCATCAAATTCACCAAGGCCAAGAAAAAGGCAACTAAATGGTATTTCATTGATCATCAGAAAAGCTTTTAAAAACAATTTTTTTAAAATATTTTTAATCAAAACGAGAAAATCAGTTTTACTATCGAAAGAGGAAAGTATCGGTCTCTTCCATTTCTGATACTGTTGAATCAAGACAAACGTACGCTGATTCTCGTGTAATGAAAGTTTCACACTTAAATGAACGGCTATAATCAATCAGACCACCGGTTGGCATACAAAAAACCCCTTAATCTGCAGTATTTAATTGATATGTTGAGATAGATGTTGTTTCTGTGGATTTAAATAGTAAAAATGAATGGATCCCAAAAGTTTTCACATCAAATACCCAGAGAGAAACCCAATAATTTTGCAAGCCAGCACAAATATTTGTTGACAAACAATTCAGAAAAGAATGAAGATAAGGTTAATGATTATGTTTTTTCCCCATTATATGTTAGAAATTGTAAAAACAATATGCAGAATTTTCCGACAGTAAAATACTCCTCTTTACTTCCTATTCAAACAAATTTGTCACTGAAGACACTTGTCAAGTACAAGGGCAAAATAGACAAAAGAAAACAATACCTTTTTTCAACCTACCTAAGAAAAAATGGCCCAAAAGCGTAATCAGTAATAAAGAACTGTATAAAATCTGCCAAACGGATCCTATATCTACACTAGTAGCAAAGCGAAGATGGTCTATGCTAGGTCATGTCCTACGCATGGACATCCACACCCCCACCCAGAAAGCCCTTGAATTCGCCATATCAGGAGCAACAATGTATAAAGCCAGAATAGGACGCCACTCTACAAATCTTCTCAGCACCATCCGTGAAGACATCAAAAACTCCGGACTTGGGCAACTCCGTACCAGAAAACAGCTCCAGAGCCTAAGGGAAAAAGTAAGAGAGAAGAAGAAGTGGAAACGTTTCAACGAAGGTCTGATTGCATCTATGGGATGTCCTTGACTACCAAAGAAGCAGAACACAGAGGATAAGTAAGTAAGTAAGAAAAAATCCCATGTATTGTGGCAACTAAAAAGCGCTCTACTCTTGAGGATTAAAGCTGTTTGTGCAGCGCTTAAAGACGTTAATTCGTCTTTAAAAGTTAAGCCCTACAAAAGAGCGAAATATCTGACTATATGTGGAAATTTGACGTTGGTTAACTAAGAAAACAAACTGATAGTAGATCGTGAACAGAACTGAGATGAATTTCAACTCAAAGAAACAATACACTCCCCAACTAAGAAAATTGTATCGGTAGTTTTTGGTATCATTTGCCTAAAATGGTTAGAGTTATGTATAATTTTTTTCTCTTTAATCGGTAACCCATAGGAAAGAAGCAGAGTTTAATTCGGACAGGTAGCAGGTATTGGAGAAAGGATACATGTACTGACAGTTATGAGGTATACAGCAGCTTCTCAATCATAGTCTTTTGGTGAAATGGGTGACAAATGCACTTTATTGCTCTTTATCTGATGTTGTCAAGCTGTTGTTCTCTTTAGAGCAGTTTACTTCATAAAGTACTCTGTGGAATCTGCCAAGCATTTGATATCTGTATTTAATACGCCTTAGGTCTTCTTCTGGCAATTCTCCCAGCAGCATTGCTATATTTAAACATTACCCTTGATTCTTGTATGATAGACATCAGTATTGAAATATTTCAGAAAGTTCTAAAGGCTATTCTGCTACGAGAATCTTGTTACTTTTAATTCAAATGCTATAACAGATCACAATAAAATAGATGAACCAATCAACTTTTGAGTTAGTGGGTAAAACAGCTCTTGCTTGCACTTTTTCGCCAAAAAATGCGGTAAAGGAAATTCAGTCCCAGGGTATCTAGAAAACAAACATCAACTTAAAATTGTTGCTATCCAGTCCGTTACTCCAAAACATTTATTAAACTATCTTGCTCTTTGATTGTAGTGACAATCTTATAATGTTAGGCACAAGTATAGGTCAGGAACTTTTTTTTGCCTTGGTCATTTTAACAAAAACCCTCTCTTTGTAAACCGAAAGATAATAGTTTAGCTTCAAATATATTTTGCAAAATAGTTCTGTATACTATGTTGCAGTCTGTTAGATTTTTCTGCTTCCTTTACCTATTGAAACGGTATTTTTATGGATCAGATTCAAATTCGATATTTTAGAGAAGTTTATTATGGTAAGTAACAGTTCAACATTACACCAGTTTGAGAAAGAGAGAGAAAGAGAGAGAAAGAGAGATAGACAGAACAGAGCCGGAGAGAGACAGAAAAAGCCAGAGAGAGCCAGAGAGACCCGGAGAGAGCCGGAGAGGGCCAGAGAGAGCCAGGGAGGGCCAGGGAGAGCCAGAGAGAGAGACAGACAGAGAGACAGAGACAGAGAGAGCCACAGAGAGAGACAGAGAGAGCCAGGGAGAGCCAGCGAGAGCCAGGGAGAGCTAGGGAGAGCCAGAGAGAGACAGAGACAGAAGAAGCCAGAGAGAGCCAGAGTGAGCCAGAAAGAGCCAGACAGAGCCAGACAGAGCCAGAAAAAACCAAAAAGAGAGACAGAGACATAGACATAAACAAGCAGAGATAGACAAACAGGTACACACAGAGAGAAAGAGAGAGAGAGAGAGAGAGAGAGAGAGAGAGAGAGAGAGAGAAAGAGAGTCAGAGACAGGTACACAGAAAGAGAAAGAGAAGGACGAGGGAGGGAGGGAGATAGAGACAGGAACAGAGACAGAAAAGAAACAGAGACAGGAAGAGAGAGAGGTTGGGAGACAAAGAGTGAAAGAAATAAATAGTTTTTTCAATATTGGATTATTTTGCATCTTTTTCTGTGAACATTTAATATTCGTCAACATGTAAGAAAAATATTTATTTTCTTACTCAATGTAACGAGAACTTTTTTGTTTAGTGATACATAGGATTGTGAAAAGAATATTAAAAGAGAGAATTGAAAACCAAAACGACATTCATCTTCAATAACCACATTTGCTGTGGTCCAGTTTAAATGCAACAAATGAAGACATGGAAAGTAACCAGTGAAGATACAGGAAGCAAAGACGAATTATCTATTAGAGTCAAGGGCGAAACATCAAAGAAAAGGAAAGAAGGATGGATGAATCACTTCCGACAACTGTGAAGAAGGGATCCAATTACATCTACCAACAACCTCCAAATACATATTCACTACAACGTATACATATCCATGTCCTATTAACACTACCTAAATTACTAGGGTGATTAAAAACGTACCAACTTAAAAGGTCCTATATCCGGACAGCATAACCTCAATCATGTGAAATGAGCGCAAGTTTTATAGTAGCCTAGTTGAGTTATGCAGCTACGTTTTTGATACAACAGATGCACTGTCTCTCTGGTTAACATCTGACACCTTACCAAGGCCAAAGAAAGGAAGCCTTACTTTCTTAGAAAATTATAGGGCCATCTGACTAGCACCAGGTGTTGCAGTACAATAAACTCATCATACACCATTTGAGATATTTATTTCAACGATCTTTAAAATTAAATCATATCTTTTGAAGCACCTGTGGTTATCCATACTTTCTCTGTTTAACTATTGAAGTAGGACACTGATATTCAATACATAGAATCCCATATTTCATTCTCAGAAAAGGACTTTGAGATTCGAGGAACTTTAACAAGTAATAAGTGCAACAATCTGGATAATATCTGGAAGTCAAATGTTCTTGGACAACAAAAAATATCCCTTTGGACAGCAGTAGAACCAATACTAAACTATGGCTAAGAGACACAGACACTAAATGCTTGGGTTCAAAGAGACTGGATGGATAATACAAAAATCTACTGGGAAGAGCTCGGAACATCAGTTGCCATGACCATGCTGCACTAGTTGACAACTATGGCAAGCTCTCTCGCATCACTGCCGGTCCTAACGAACAACAAACACTCTTTTCCGTTCGTAGTTATCTTGCCAAATACTTATATAATGGAGAGCCTCCGATAGTAGGAAGCTGAGGTACACTGACTCGTCAACTAAAGACAATAGTACTACTACAGGTGATGTACCAGCCACAATGACAGAACTTGAATAGTGGTGCAATGCTGTGCTTGGAATCTCGCCTAAAGGCAAAAAGCAGGAGTACGTGATAAAGAGTGATATGTTAGCTAAAGGGATCGGGTTAAGGACTTAGAGCCCAGCTGGTGTACATTTGATTTTTTTACTTCTCAATATGTCCGATTCTAAAAAAAATTAACAGAAAACTCCACAGCCGATGTTATTACTTCTATTTTACTAAGAAGTACTGTTGAGTTTCTGTACCTCTCATAAACGTTATGTAATATCTCATACCATTACATTGTCTTGACTAAAGAAACAAGGTGGACGTACAAAGGAGCAAGTTACAAAGGAGCAAGTTACAAAGGAGCAAGTTACAAAGGAGCAAGTTACAAAGGAGCAAGTGGTATATTAGAGCAAGTGTCAAAGGAGCAAGTTGAAATAGAGCAAGTTGCACCATGTACATCTACATGTACATGAATTATGTTATACTATGGTGTACATTGTATAGTTGGCCAATAATTGCATACATGTACATGAATACGGAGATGTGGTATATTAGTGGTATATTNAAGTACTGTTGAGTTTCTGTACCTCTCATAAACGTTATGTAATATCTCATACCATTACATTGTCTTGACTAAAGAAACAAGGTGGACGTACAAAGGAGCAAGTTACAAAGGAGCAAGTTACAAAGGAGCAAGTTACAAAGGAGCAAGTTACAAAGGAGCAAGTGGTATATTAGAGCAAGTGTCAAAGGAGCAAGTTGAAATAGAGCAAGTTGCACCATGTACATCTACATGTACATGAATTATGTTATACTATGGTGTACATTGTATAGTTGGCCAATAATTGCATACATGTACATGCATACGCAGATGTGGTATATTAGTGGTATATTAGAGCAAGTGTCAAAGGAGCAAGTTGAAATAGAGCAAGTTGCACCATGTACATCTACATGTACATGAATTATGTTATACTATGGTGTATTAATTAACTACTTGCTCCTTTGTAACTTGCTCCTTTTAACGGGAACCAAGAAAAAAAAATGGTTATATCAGGAAAAGGTGTCAGTAGCTGATCACTGGCATTAGTCTTCTGAAGAAATGTTTCCAATCACCACAGATTTTTTACTTCATTGTCCTTTAATAGTAAGGACTTTCGTCAATCTAGGCATTATGTAAATAATTATTACAAGCTTCACAATACGGTACCCAACTCAGGAATTTCTTGACGAACAACAGGATTTCAATGTTAATTTGGAAGTCATGGGGCAAAAACAACAAGGAGTGGCAATGGCATCAATGGCCAGTATCAAATTAAACAAAGCATCAGTAGGGTATATCTGTATGAAATCTTAATCATTATTCTTGTATATATTAAAAAAACCCTCTCAAAACAAAGCCAAATAACACAACATAATCATTTTCTTTTGACATTTGATTCCAAGACTCCCTAAGTGAAAAAATATCCTACTGTGTATTGTTCGACTTCCAAGAGTGGACGAAACAGCCACCTTTATGTTTGACTTGAATAGGACAAATAATTGCTTTTCATAACGCAAACTATAGAAGCTAGAAAATGTTTTTTTCCTTGACTTTTCCGTCATTGTTCGATTTTCGAATCTAATAAGTAAACTTCATCCTTGAACCTTAATTTTAGTTTAAATTTTTGCAGTTTAACCCATATTAAAACCATTTTAACAACATAAAGACTTCATTTCCATTTTTTAAATAATTTTATTATAATACTGTCTTTTTTATTTGTTATACTAAATAACCTTTTAAACTATTTCTTCTCCAATTAGGTTGTAATTTCCAATGCTATTAAAGACACTAGGAATATATTTTAATTAACATAAAGGGTGAAATTGGAAGTATGTAATATTGCCTTACAACAAAGTTCACTATACGTAGTGCTAGGTGAGTGTCCTGCATTAATTAAAATTTTGTTTTCCCTAAAGCAGCTTTGGTACGGCTTTAGCATTTATATTTTAATTGATTAAATGCCAATTGAAATCCCTTTCCTCGAGGAAAAACAACGGGTAAAAACTAAGTGATAAAAATTGGGAGGAAAGGATCAATACCTTCCCACATACTAAGAAATGCTTTAAAACTAATGGAATGGTAGAATAGGATTTGTTTCTTCAATTAAAGGATTTCTTACATACGAATGAACGATTGATACCTTATATTGTTGACAATTTAAGTAGGCTGTCCTAATTCAGTGATTGAGGGAAGTTCATGCTAAACCACACTATATTACCACTTGCTTTTTAGCCTTTCTCTGTTATGACTTCAAGAAAGGCTGTTCATGACCATTTCTTCTGTTTTGTAAATATATTAATTAATTCCATTATTTTGACAACACATACGACTCTCTTTTCTCACTTAAGATAGCAGATTAGAAGATAACAGAAACAATGAGAGGTGACCATAATAATTAGTGCTTAATTTAGTACTACATACTTTTCTCTGTACATAATACAATCATCAATTTTATCTTTCTATGACCATCGTTTTAAGTGTAGTCTCAATAATATAATACAACTACGTAGTAGAATAGGTTGGTGACAAAATAGAATTGAAATATGAACCTTAGTTTAAAGGGATGTCAGTGTGATGATAGTACGAGGAATTAGTCCTTGCACTTTGAAAATAAACCAAAGCTTCCATTTTAACTTATGGGTGCACTTTGAACTCTCGAAGAAAAAAAGAAAATTAATTTAACACAGACAACCTATATATTGAACATAGTTTGGGTATGAGAATTTAGAGAAAAAGGGTCAATAAAAAATTATGTGTTTATTTCTCCTCAGAGAGGCATGTGGCTTCCTTAGAGATTCGGACATCGAAGAGGCAGATAATCCACCCAAAGTGAAAAAATAATTGTAGTTTGATATTGATATATATAATATGATTTTTGCAATCAATACTGATCATAAATTATTTTCTAAAAATTTTGTATAAGCGTAATAGGACCCTGTCGCTCTTTTCTATTGGTCCTCTTTGTTCAAGGTTCGCTCCTACATAACTCTTCATTTTAATGCTTCCATGTAAATACTTGATCTCCAAAGCAACATAGCCATTACATGTGGTAGTTTTCTCTTTCTGGAAGCAAAAATGACTGAAAAGGAGGAAGTTAAATATAGCATTTTGGAGTTATGACAACAGAAAAGAAAAAGAAAAAAAATACTTGAGAGTGACGCATGAGAAATGAATTAAACGAAGTTAATTTTGCTTTCTTTAATGCAGCTTATGTAAAAATCTCATAACATTTCATCTACTTCATTAATAGATATGCCACTAGTTTTAGTTTTGTCGAGAGAGCAGAAATGAAAGCCCTCTTAGACCTTATGAGCCCCAATGTATGGACAAAGGTTTTTGTAAGACAATTATACAAAATTAAAATTCCATTTGTACATTTTACCAGTGATGATCAGATTTGTACATCAACCATAAAAAAGATAAGTATAAAATATTTGAGAAATATTTACTAACTGAATTATCTTTCTGCAGGTCTTTTCAAGCTTCAATCTAATCAGGTTTTAGTATTCATTCTTGCATCTTAATGTCATGAAAATCACATGGTAATTTTAACTCTCATGTAAATTGCACTTGTTTTCGTTGTTAGTTAATTACACTGTTTACTACGTTTACTTTAGCTTGCACAAATACATTTGATGAATTTTCTGTTAGTTTAATAACTGATGGTGAACATTGTTGTTTTAGAATAATTTTTTGTACTTAATTTTATTATTTGAGGGATTTTCTCTTATCAGCACAATAGTTAGTGTACAATATTAGTAATTTGATTTCCCAGACAGGGCACGAGAAACGCCATCTTTACTTTGAGAACACCCAGCAAATGAAGCATACAGTACCAACGGGCTATCAAATCTGCTTCATCCACTACAGAAAGGTCTTTAAGAGAATCCGCCACATTCTCCTCTGCAAGATGCTTAAAATGTATGTATAATTGACAAGGATTTACGAATCATCTACAAACTTCATCATATGAAGAAAGGTGCGGTGGAAATTCCCGACAGAATAACGGAATGAACTGAAATCAATCGTGCAGTACGTCAAGGATGTGTTATAACTCCAGACCTGTACAGTGAACAAATCCTTAAAAGTTTAAAAGAATCAAACAAATAATTCGTCAATAACGGCACCCGAACAAATAACATTCGATATGTTGATGAAAACAGCTCTCATCGCTGATGATGAGGAAAGGGTCCAAAGGCTCTTGAATCAAGTAGTAGAATTTTATTTAAATGAAGGACTCAAAATTTAACAGTAAAAACACTTTCTATATGGCTGTATCCATAGACAGTCCACCACCAGTATGCAATTTGTCGAGTGATGGAACCGCAATCGAAAAGTCACCAATTTTAACAACCTAGGGTAATTTTGATGTCGCAAGGAAGATGCGAGAGAGAAAGTAAAAGACGTATTCTAATTGCCAAAAAAGGTTCAGTCATATGTCGCCATTTCGTTAAAAGATCAAACACCATTCATGGCACTAAAAATCAAACTTCTCAAGTGTTTTATTGTCCCCTTCCGTTATGCAAATGCTAATCGTGGAAAAAGTGATCAAAGATCAAGAACATTTAAGCCGCAGAAATGTGTTTTTTGTGACGCATCTTCTGTTTCCCGAGCACAGAGCATGAAACAAACATTCCAAAGAGTTTTACAAAAGCGACAACTTCTCACTTTGCCTAAAAAAACGAACAAGTTTTCTCAGTTATTCCATCAGAAAAAGAGCAAGATGCAGAGAAAGGCTCCTTTATATCAATCAGATTAATTTGCAGCCTGAAAGAGTAATGCAGGAAACCACCTGACCTCGTCGGCTAAAACATCGTGAGTCATTAATGGGAGTGTTACCCATGGCTGAAAGAAGAATAAATTTCCTTGCTTATAGCAGTTTAAGAGTTTCTGATCTAAAGACAGGTGTTTGAAAACACGTTTTGAATGATTAATTTTGGTAAATTTGTACAAGTACATTCATAAATACCTAATTTCTCTTAAAAATCTATAAAAAAGTATTTCAGGGCCATCTTTTCAGTGTAAATGTTTAAATTTTTACCTATAGGAGTCTCATCATAATCAGAAATATTTACAAAAGCTGACTTTTTTCTTTTAGTGTATATAACAAATAACAAATATATATATATTTGTTACACTATGAAAATGAAATTAGAAGCTTCGTTAAAAATTTCAATAAGTCCTTTAAGGAAAGTCGCTTAAAAGTGCACATACGTTTAAAGATTGTTATTCAGAATTTTTTTACATTAATTTCCTCTCTCATTTAGTGTGTCTTCTTTTTTTGAAATGTTCAAGGGATTTAACGCAATTCCTACTTCAACCGATTTTGCTATGACGTAACTATACATATTTAAGATGAAATATTTACATATGTATTGGCATCTTCACCCAGCAGTATCAATAACATATTAAGAAAGTGAGCTGTTTATTGTGCTTTTTGAATTGTCTTCACAAGGTAACAACAATACAGGATCTCGTTTTAAACTATTCTTTAGCCGTAACATGCTGGGCAACACTGAAGAAGATCGGCTGCATTGGGCACCATTCCATAACAACAGACAGCTTTTGAAATTCTGTTAGACATTTTCATATGTGATGTAATGACAGTATTTCACCAGGATCAACAAAAATATTAATATTCGATCATCAGAGAGACATCACTTTAACGTTCTCTTTTATATTACAGGTTGAATTACATGTTTAAAAATGATTCTTATTCAAAGCCTACATTTTCGATTCTTCATTGTTACTCGTAAGTTGAATAACACATGCTTGTTGTCAACTCAAACCTTGGTGGAAAAAACCAATATTTGTTTAAAGCATACTTATAAACTAAAAGTAAAATCAAATCACCCGCGCATATTCACATTAATAGATAAAAACATTACCTATTGATAATGAAATATGTTTACCATTTTCTATCCAAACAGGTGTTTTTAAGTATGATATCATTCAACTATTGATCGAGCAAAATTGATCAGATGAAGACGCTACATCCCACATTGTTGGTCGTACATATCCAGAGACTCGGAGTTTCATCTTTCAGCAATATTTGGGGAATGAGAACATGATTGAAATCATACTTTTAAAATTTGAGTAGTCTGCACCTCATATTTAGCTAGACATACTAGTTAAATAGTGTCGATATGTTTATACTTTTCATAATATTGCTACACCCATGGTACTGCTGCCTTACCGTTCCGCTTATATCCATTGCCTTGTGTGATTATGATGTTATGATTCTTTTTGTAATAATGACAGCATTTTGTATTAATTGCCTCTGTTTTGTGGGTATGCGGCTTCAACATGAACCTCAGGGAATGGATAACCCTGCCCTGCACAATCCCCGGGACACCCTTTGCCAAGGTGTACCACCCGGTTCAGCCACCCCTTCCAGGGTTACGGAGCCTTCTTCTCCTCTGTCGGTTCGTCCTGCTAGAGAGGGGATGAAGCATTCCTGGGCATATGAACTTCCTTGATGAGGTCACTGGCCGGGGATGGCCACTCACTGCCTTGTGAGCAGGTCTTTTGACCAAAGGCTAGGCCCACCGCCAATAACTGTGGTTGGTGTCAGGAAGGGCATCCGACCAGTAAAAAAAATTTTAAAAAAATTGCCAATTCAAAAATGCGAATGACTAAACAAAATAATATCATACCGGATCGGTCGCGGCCCGGGTTACCAACGACCGCCTTTGCCTTGGGAGACCAGCGAGGTATTGGAAAATATACGACTGGCTACAAAAGCAGAAGGAAACGTGGAGGAAGAAGGGTAAGAAGTAAAAAGGAAAAGCGATGGAAGGAAGACCGAAAACAGGAGCTCACGATTGGTACTCTCAATGTTGGTACAATGACAGGGAGAGGAAACGAAATCGCAGATTTGATAGAAAGAAGAAAGCTGAAGGTTCTATGCGTGCAAGAAACCAAGTGGAAAGGCTCAAAGGCAAGGAAGATTGGAAATGGATACAAGATCTACTACAGTGGGACAGCAAACAACAGGAATGGAGTGGGCATCATCCTCCACCCATCGCTCACTGAGGGGGTTATATCGGTAGAGAGACGTTCAGACCGAATCATTGGAATACGGATGGAGATTGGAGGTACTATCATCCAAGTTATCAGTGCCTACGCTCCACAGAGTGGATGTAATGAAGAAGAAAAGGAACGATTTTGGGACGATCTGGATGACTATGTGAGCAAGACCCCCGGCAATGAACGTGTGTATATAGGAGCAGATTTCAACGGACATGTTGGAGAAGGTAATGTGGGAAATGAAAGAAACATGGGCAAGCATGGACTAGGAACAAGAAATGAGCAAGGAGAAAGAATAGTGTGCTTTGCAGAAAGCTTCGACCTAGCTATCATCAACACATTCTTCATGAAGGCAGGGGAACAGAAAGTGACTTACAAAAGCGGTCCACATAGTACCCAAATCGACTATGTACTTTGCAGAAGAAGACTGCTGAAGGAAGTCACAGACTGCAAAGTATTAACAAGTGATTGTGTTACACCTCAGCATCGACCGGTGATATGCAAGGTCACATTGCAAACCCCATTACAACGGACTAAGA
The DNA here is from genome assembly GCA_003991215.1 of Morbakka virulenta. NCBI lineage: Eukaryota > Metazoa > Cnidaria > Cubozoa > Carybdeida > Carukiidae > Morbakka > Morbakka virulenta. Next base: position 2,387,469 of record RDPX01000031.1, read on the forward strand.
AAGCGGAGCCAAGAATCAAATGGTGGAAGCTTAAAGAACCAGAGATGGGAGAAAGGTTCAAGAATGAGATCAGAGAAAGACTTGGAGAGGTCTTGCCAGTAAACTGGAAGACAACGGCAGATGGAATTCGTACAGTGGCCAGTGAAGTGCTCGGTAAGACCACTGGTAGGCTAAAGAAGGAGAAAGACACTTGGTGGTGGAATGAAAAGGTACAGGAAAGTATAAGGAAAAAGAAGCAAGCCTTCAAGAGGTGGTATGCAGATGGAGAAGAAGAAGCTAGAGCAGTGTATAGGGAGGCAAAGAAAGAGGTCAAGCGAGTAGTGGCGAAAGCAAAAGCAGAGGCATTTGAGGAACTGTACAACAACATGGAGACATGCGAAGGAATGAAAGCTGTCCACAGATTGGCTAAACAAAGAAACAAGGACACACAAGACATACAACACGTTAAGATGATGAAAGATGAAGATGGCGTTGTATTGATGTCAGAACCGGAAATCCTGGGGAGATGGAAGGGGTATTTTGAAGACCTAATGAATGTTGAGAACCCCAGGGAAGGCCGAGAAAACAGTGGAGCAGTCCAGGACAGAGAGATAAGACCAATCACACGAGAGGAAACTAAAAGGGCACTTAGCAAAATGAAGAACGGTAAAGCAGTTGGTCCAGATGAAATACCAGTAGAAGCCTGGAAACACCTTGGGAATTGCGGAATTGAACTCCTAACAGACCTATTTAATGATATCCTTGAAACAGAGCAGATGCCGGGAGAATGGAACAAAAGCACATTAATCCCAATATACAAGAACAAAGGAGATGTGCAAAGCTGCCCGAACTACAGAGGAATAAAGCTGCTAAGTCACACCATGAAGGTTTGGGAGAGGGTGATAGATCAGAGAGTCCGGGAGGAGATCGAAATCAGCCCAGAACAGTTCAGCTTTGTGCCCAAGAAAAGCACAACGGATGCCATTTTTGCGCTCAGAACTACAGCGGAGAAGTATCGGGAAGGCCAACAAGAGCTTCATTGTGTATTCATCGACCTCGAAAAGGCATTTGACAGGGTACCGAGAGAGGAAATTTGGTATTGCATGAGAAGGAAAGGAGTCTCGGAAAAGTATGTGCGCTGTATTCAAGAAATGTACAGAGAGTGTAGGACGGAGGTCAGATGTGCTGCAGGAAGGACAGAAGCATTCAGTGTAAAAGTAGGATTGCATCAGGGGTCAGCCCTGAGTCCACTACTCTTTGCTGTAGTGATGGATGTGTTGACAGATGAAGTAAGAAAGGAGGCGCCATGGAATATGATGTTTGCGGATGATATTGTGCTCATGAACACAGGGAAAGGACAGGCTGAAGAAGAGCTGGAAGGATGGCGAAATGCACTTGAGAAACGTGGTCTGAAAGTGAGCCGAGCAAAGACGGAGTACCTCTGCATAAACAAGAAAAGAGACTTACCACCAATTAAAATCGGTCATGATGATCTCCCAGAGGTAGAGAATTTCAAGTACCTCGGGTCCACCATTGAGCAAAGTGGCGATTGTTCAAAAGAAGTGAAGAAAAGAATCCAGGCAGGGTGGAGCAACTGGCGGAGCACGACTGGAATTTTGTGTGACAGGAGAGTACCGGTCAAAGTCAAAGGAAAATTATACAAAACAGTAGTAAGGCCTGCGATGCTGTATGGACTAGAGACAGCTCCTCTAACCAAGAGTCTTGAGAAGAAAATGCAAACAGCAGAAATGCGTATGCTAAGGTGGTCCCTTGGAGTCACAAGAAAGGACATGATCAGAAATGAAAGGATCAGAGGCACCATCGGGATATGTGACATCGCAGGAAAGCTGAGAGAGACACGGCTAAGGTGGTATGGACATGTGCAAAGGAGGGAGGAGGATCACATTGCTAAACGGGTGCTGAACATGGAGCTGCCTGGCAAGAGAAAGCAGGGAAGGCCAAGGAGGAGATGGAAAGACTGTGTGGGAGATGACATGAGGGAACTTGGCTTGACCGAGAAAGACGCACGTGACCGACTCAAGTGGAAGAAGTCAATTCGCTGTGGCGACCCCTGAAAAGGGAAATGCCGAAAGAAGAAGAAAGTTTTGTAATAAAAATGGCTCATTTAGTACCAAGTGTTGCCTGGTTTTTCAATAAGTTCATTACCCATAAAAAACTTGGTTTTTTGTTGCTTAAGCTGAATATATGATGCCTTAAGTAAAATGGCTTTGATACGATATTGATACTGATCACATCGATTGATGATGTCAAAGCTTGGTTCATTATTGGTACTGTAATTCGGGCCTTAATAACTCGAGGTTGTATGGGTCTTTTCCAACCAAACATGACAGTTAATACTTTAGGAGTAGTAGCTCATTTGTCACCTTCACTGATGATGTCATCCCTCGGTCTATTTCGGGTACTGAAATTCGGGCCTTGATGTATCTGTATTGACAGACCTATTTCTACTAAAACTTGGTGAAAAAATGTTGACAATAAAAGCTGCAAATCACCTTCACTGTGTTAGGGCAAATTTTAAACCTTTAGAAATGGAACTCAGGCTTATTAATCCCAAATATTCCTCAACAGCCTGTAATTATAATACTAGAAAAAAAGGATCAACTGATGATGTCATCAACTGGATGTGGCAATATCTTGTGAAAATATCACATAACAAGGTTAAGAAAAAAGACGCATCCAATCTCGAATTACTAGGGGCGATTTCCAGCACGAAAAGTGAACCAAGCGGTGACATCATCAAGGGACGTGGTTAATATCAATATCATATCGAAGTTATTTTTCTTAACACACCATAAATCTAACTAAAGAAGTGAAAAACCAAGTCTTCTATGGATGATGACCTCAGTACAAAACGAGGCAATATTTTAGCATTTAAGACGTCATAGGTATTACAAAACACAGCACAACAATAAACGTAGCACAACAAAAAAGGAAGCAAGGACATTCCTTTCCAACTGCTTACGCACTTCCCACATTAAACGCAAATAAATATTCTATGGAAGTCAAAACTTAATAATCGGGTAAAAATAAGATAGGTACAATAGCCAACAGAGCATACAGTATTATTGTTGCTGTTGGCATAGTGATACCATCGTGACACAAAATCGATAAAAGTCATGATAACATTAAATTTTAAAGTCTTATTTGTATTGATTAAATGATATTTCTGTACATAAACTTAGCAATTCCACCCAAAATTAAATAGAAAGTATTGTTTTAAATAATACATTGAAAGGATAAATGTTCAAATTAAACAATAAATACGACAATTTGAATTCTTTTGCCTTTTCTTCTACATTAGTACTCATCATCATCAGGAACGGATAGCTCAATTTCCAGCAGCCGTGGCTCTCTTGAACAGCTCTCTCCAGATGTTCCTGTCCTGGACAACTCTCGTTGCTTGTCCAATTGTCAATCCACAAAGATCTTAGATGTTATCACTCAGTCAATTTTTTGTCTGCCTTTGCCTCTCTTTGCAATAACCATGCCTGCAGGAAGAGTTGTGACCTATGAAGGATAGCTGGTATGCTTGTATTGTGTTTAACAATTGATCTTCGTAGTTGATCTTTTGCAATACCGACTCATTAGTTACCCTGTCTGTCCAATTGATACGAAGAATTCTGCGATAACACCACAGTTCAAAGCTTTCCAGACGTTTTCTGTCTGATGTCTTTAAGACCCAACATTCTGACCCATAAGTTGCCATTGAGAACACAAGAGAAGTTAGGAGTCTTTTCTTCATCTTAAGCAATATATTTCTGTTCTTCCAGATGGTAGTGGGAGCAATCGCGGCATTTTTTGCAACTACTATTCTTTTTTTTATTTCCTTGCAATCATCATATTTGTTCGAGAAAGTAGCCCCCAGAAATATGAACTCGTCGACATTTTCAACTGTTTGGTTGTTGATGGTGACATGGGAGTCATCAGCATGATTAGAAATTTTACAGATTTTCATGACCTTTGATTTCTTTACGTTTAAAAACAGTCCGCTAGCTTCGCTCCCCCTTTTTGCCCGGTCTACCAGTTCTTGCAGTTCAGTCATACGTGCGGCAATGAGGACAACATCGCCAGCGTACCTAAGGTTCAACACTTTGTGCCCTGTGACATCTATTCCCCCTTCAAATCCCAGTAATGGTTTCCTCGTGGTTAATTCAGAGCCGATATTAAACAAATGGGTGAAAGGGTGCAGACTTGTCTGATGCTTTGTTTGATTTTAAAGCATTCCGTTGGTCCATAGGTCGATCTTGCTGTAGCTCTTTGTTGATCACACATGGATTTTAGGAGTAATATGATACGAACAGGAAATCCCATATCACGCATGTCATTCCATAATATATCATGAGTAACCGTATCAAAAGCCTTAGAATAATCGGTGAAGCACAAATATAGATCTTTTACCGGTTCCTTATTCTTCTCAATAACCACTTTTAGATTGAGGATTTGATTCCTTGTACCTTTTTCTGGTCTGAAGCCACATTGTTCTTCCGCAATCTCTTTTGTTTGGTCTTCATTCGGTTTGCAATGATTGTCAGTAGAATTTTGCTACTGTAGCCAATGAAAGCAATTGTTCTGTTGTTGAGGCACTGCTAGGTGTCTCCTCTCTTTGGAATCCGTACGAATACCGAGTCCACCCAGTCTTTTGGCCATGTTGTTTCGTTCCAGATTTTTGTGAGAATTTGATGGTAGAAAAAATCTAAAATAACACCACCTTTTTTGGTGGCACATATTTTTGGTATGTGTTTTTCTGTCTTTTCTCACCATTCTCTTGATCTTGATATTCTAATTGTGATATACGACTTTGTCCTCGCGTGTGTTTAAGCCCCTGGCTTTGATATCTGATCTTTTGTTAAGTTTCTTCACTGTGTCATCCAATATCTATTGCATAATTTTTTTTTCATTGTTGGTATTGTTTCCTTTGCAGTGTCTAGTAGGATATTCTTTACTTTGTTCCAGATTTTATAGAGCGTCTTTTCCTCATCGCAAATAAGTAAAGTTTCAAACCTGTTTGTTACTGCAACTTCAAAAACGGTATCAACAGATTCGTAATCTAGTCTCAAAGGTCGGGGCGGTCGCTCAGTCCTTTTGAGTCTGACTTGCAATCTCGCAGTTAGAAGTTGGTTGTCACTGTTGCAGTCAGCCCCTGGTCTAGTTTTAATGTTTTTCTTACAGACTCTCCATTTCTGGTTTATTTCTGGCTTTGATTAGTCGATCGCTGATTGGGTTATAGCCGATGAGTGATTTACTGGTGCATTTCTCAAGAATTACAGTAACACCTTGGTTGTATCCATCTTCCTTACCGGAGAAAAGAAGTATCTCATTCTCTACAGTTCGGAAGCTACCTTGGCTGTTCCAGCTGGTCTCGGAGATGCCTAGGATTTGGTGGTCGCACCTTCTTAACTCGTCGCACACAGTACTCAGCTTTCCTGGTTTTTCCATCTTCCTGGCATTCCATGTACCCAGTTTGAGCAAATAACGAAGTTTTACAGGGTTTTTTTCAGTTGCATACTTGTCGACTCCAGCCTAATTGCTTACTGAAGAATCCCCCCCCCTCCTTGTTGACGCACGCAAGAGGCGATGTAATATTGACTTTTAGTTTTGGTTTTCATTCCATGGTGAAGGGATAAACGGAATTATTGTAAAGTGCAGTGGACTCTCCAAGGAATCCTTCTGCACTGGCAGTATCGACCTTTCTAAGAGAAAAACCCTATTACGTTACTCAGATATCTGAGTTTCCCCAAGATAGTAGCTTAATGAACCGATTGTTTTAGTAGCACTGGATCAGGCCTCAATTAAGCGAACCCACTGTTTTGCTGCCAAGAGTTTCACCTTAAAACTGGCACGAGGAGCAAGTAGGTTACTACCCTTGCTCAAGGGAACCAAAGGATGCAGTTTAAACGCCATACCCAGGACATTAGTACTAGAAGAAGTAATTTTCTTTCCTTTCAAAAGTCATGATGGAAAGCGTTCCCAGTCTAAAACATGACACCTTATTAAGGACAGCGACAAGAAAGTTTACCTAGAAATCAACACTAAAATCTTCACGTATGGAACGCCTGACCTCTTTTAGAAGGATTTAAATGAAGTGAACTTCGCACAGGTAATAAATGCACAAAGTAATCTTACAAAATTTTGTGTAAATTTACTGATGTGGCCATGGAAGTTAGTAAAGTGAGTATGGGCTAATGCAAGGAATTACTAGCAAAAAACATGAGTAAGTCATAAAAAGTGCTATTTAAATGATAATATTTTTCCTTTTAAATATAATGACAAACAAGTGTACTTCTTAAAAAATCTTCCAACCACTTATGTGTTTTGTGGATTCTACTGTTTCGAAGTACAACTTTAACAATTTATTGTGAGTCAACAGTAGACATGGCATAATATAATTTTAAAAGCTCCTGACCTGTCCAAGATATCTTTCAGGTAAAACAGTTTTTCTACTACTTTTTAAAGAGAAGTTACAAACAAATAACACTTATATACAACTTATGGTGAAAGCTATTCTTATGTATGGAAACGAAAGTTGGACAATAACAGAGAAGGTACGAAGAAAGACAGAAGGTTTTGAAATGAAATGTTAGAGGTTGTTGGGAATATCTTGGAGATAAAAAAAACAAACGATTAGATCATGGAAAATTTTCAAGGAAACCATTAAAAGCCGGAAACCTTCATGCAAACAGTGACGAAAAGAAAACTGACTTTCTTTGGGTATCAAATTCGTAGAGGAAAAATCAGAAAAGACCTCATACAGGATAGCTGTGAAGGATTGAGAACTCGAGATAGGCCGAAAAGAACTTGGCAAAGTGACATAAGAGACTGGACTGGTCTTAGCTTGCAAGAGGCCTGTCGTCGGACGTACGATAGAAGATCGTGGAGAAAAGATGTCAAATCATGGGTGCACCAAAGGCCTAACCGGGAAAGGTTCTGATGATGGTGGTGATGATGATGATGATGATACAACTAAAACGTATTCACTAATGAATGATAGTTGCTCAATAATCAGTTCAGAAACCACGTAAAACTAAGAAGTTTGTTTTGATTGATATAGCTAAACGAGGAGAACAAAATGTTGTCATGACACATTTGAGAAAATCGACAAGTACTCTGTGTTCTGGATTGAGGAATGGAAACTATATCAAACAAGGTAGTAAAAAATCCAGTCTCAATTCATTGCTCCAGTACCAGGCAAAGGACAACTGCCAATACATCTTTCTATTACCTTGTCTATTATAATAGACAAGATTACTAATAAATACTATTACTAATAAATTACAACATAATAAATTACAATTACTAATAAATACAACACCACCTGCTTTGTCTGATAATTATCAGACAAAGCAGGTGGTGTTGTATTTATTAGTAATTGTCACACAATAAATGATTCAACAAAGTACTTTTCTTTGATCGACAGGGAAAACCACTTGCAAAGTAGAAGTATTGTTTTTTCATTCTAATTACCAATATTATCTAACCCTTGTGACCAGTGTATATGCCTCTTATTTACATCTCCTGTATTATTTATTATTTACTTCACCAACCAATCACTTAATAATGTGTAATCACTTGTTAAGCAGAATAATGATTTACCTTTTAAACCTTTTACTTGAAGTTCAACTGCTACATACAAGATCTAATGTTACACTCTCTGATAGCTATTATTTGTTGATAAAAATAGCAATGATTTCTGGTGATTACAAGGCAAAAAAGATAGTGCTTGGAGATAATAATTGATAATTGATAGTAATAAACAAAAATAGTTTTAAATTTTAGAAAGTGGAGACCAATGAAAGAAAAAATCAGGGTTGTTCCTTGATTTTCTGCCACAACAGAAAAAAGTGGGTAGATTGAGAGAAAATTTTTAATGGAGACTTATAAATAGGTAGCTTTGGTACATTTCTTTTATACCCAGTAAGACACGTACTTTTTTGACGGGCATAGAAAAGATCAGAGCCTCTAATAGACCCAGATACAATGACATAAAAACGTGACATTAAAGTAGTATAATTTGAGTGTGTCAGTAAGGAAAACTATCGTCTTTTTGCTATTTTGCATTAATTTTCATGTTTGTTTCGATTCCAAAATCAGGTCTACTACAAAACGTTACAAATAGTTTGTAACCGCTTAAGTCAGGGGTCATAACGTCGAGCAACACCTGTCATAGTGTTGGTAGGGAAAAAACAAAATCTGATTTTGGATCGTGGAAGGTGAGAAATTTGTATGGCAAAGGAAAACTAAACAATTTGAAAAACAAAAACAGAGTTTTTGTTTTTTCAAACGACGACACAGTTATGATTACTTCGGAGTGTTTGAAATACGATAGAAATTCGTTGTAGAACAAGACGAACAAAAGAGGGCTATAATCGACCCTTGTTGTACTCCGCAATGAACTTTCCCAACATCCGATTATGAAGTACTCATCTGTCCGTACTGAGTCCGATCAAATAGTTAGCCTCTGCATAAGTCACGTTCTTTGTTTAGCATTAGTATCAGTATCAGATGCCTTGTTTATGTCAATAAAAACAGACCCTACAAGTATTCTCTCGTTCACTTTCCTTTTGCTTTGTCAGTAAGTAACGTTGTTAAAAATTTATTTTGATAGGTGCTTATTGTAAACAAGTTTGTTTTCATTCAATAGGTTGGTATTTTCAAGGCAATTTGATAGCTGACTACCGGACGTCTCTCTCGACTAGTTAAGAAATTGCCGCGATACATGATATTGGACAATAATTTTCGATGAAATCCCTGGCACCTGAGTTATGAATCGGTGTAAGGTGTGAAACTGTTTAATCGGTTGGAAACTCTTGTTTCAAATTACATGTTTATTAACCTTGCAAGTGCTTCTGTTTAAACACCAGCTGCGTCTGTCCTCACGGAAGGGGGATATGTCATTGATACCCAGAGATGTTTTTATTTGAATCTGCATAATTCGGTGTACACTTTTCTCAATGGCTTGATTGAAAAATAAACTTATGGCAGGTACATAGGGGCTTGAAAGTGTCTTTTCTTTGCACAGAGTGTATAAGAATGTACGTTTTTGTTTTGAGTTTATTTGCAATGCTGCCAAAAACAAAGGGAATGCATTTCGGATGGTCTTTGCGTCAGGAGACAATGAATTTATGGTAGGGTGTTTCGTAAGGTTTTTTCTTGCTAAGAAATTTGTTTTTGGTTATGTTCAGAGTTCACTAGGAGGTTCTTAAAGTAATCTTGCTTTGCTTTTTCCAAAAGGGTGTTTAGGATGTTTATTTTTCTGTTGTATTCGGCTTTGTCTGCTGGACGTTTTGTGTCTGGGTTGTATTCACTATCCTGCAGGATAGTGTGCCAACTATCCTTACTCTCCGTCTAGGATCTTGTGCCAGGTGATACGAGGTCTTCCTCTCTTCCATTTGGTTTGAAGCTTTCATTGGAAGGTTTGCTGAGTAAAGTGGTTATAGTCTTTCTTCAGGGTATGCACAAATTCAGGTCCATTTTCAAATCCTGATCAGAAGTACAGGGGTAAGTTGACCTGTGCATTGCCATAGCTCACGGTTGCTGATATGACTTGGCCACCATACTACACAGGCATTTGTTGATGAAAGATTTAAATTAATTGTCTGAAGTTATTTTAGTGCACCAAGTCTCACCTAAGTACAACAACATAAATTTCGGGTTGAAATTGAAGATTCAGAGTTTGGTATTAGTAGCTATCTCTGTTGTACTCTGCACCTCGTTAAGGAGATTGAACGTTTCCTTTGCCTTGGATATTCTTGTCCTGATGTCTTTTTTGAGTCGCCATTGTGTAATTACTAATTCTTTCCAGATAAGTAAATTACTCTACTTTCTTTATCTCCCCCTTCTCCAACCTAATCTTGCAAGTGACCTTCGTGTTGACTTTCATGATCTTGGTCTTTGAATTGTTTATGCTCAGTCCTATCTTTGGTGGAGTGGCTTCGAGGCTTGAGATTTTGTCTTGCACCTATTTTTGAGTGTGTGATACATAATCAAGATCGTCTACAAACTCTTGATTGTCTGACTGGTGCCAAAGTGCCAACTGGATGTCATATCTTCACATAACTTGTCTTTTGTTGACTCTTTTCTATCCATTCAATACCAAACAGAAAAATGAAGGGAAAAGAGGTGGTTGTGCCTTCATGCAGAACCTGATGTGCTATGCCCTCTCAAATGTTTCTAATGATAGTAAAATATTTCCTAGGAATTCCATAGTACTCAATCAATCTTTATAGTGATTCTTTGTCTAAGTTGTCAAAAGCCACTTTAAAGTCTATGAAAGGTCATGCATAGTGAGCTGTTCCATTCGATTGACTGCTCTGTGATGATCCTCAGACCGACGATATGGTCAATGGAAGGCCTCCCTAATCTAAACTCCGCCTGTTCCTTCCAAAGAAGACTATGAACATTCGATGTCATTCTATTCAACAGGACCCTGTTAGGACCTTCCTGGAAACAGACAGCATTTTTCTTCTGAGTTCCTGCACTAACTCAAATTCTCCCTTTTTTCCAATCCTGTAGCATTTCTTCTTACGAAATGTGTTCGAAAAGGTGACAACATGGATACTGCAGTTTCTACATCTAATATCATGGACTCTGCTGGAACTTTATCAGGTCCCGGGGACTTTTTGTTCTTTAGTGACCTGATGATCATAATGACATCCTCCCTAATGGGGCTGTCCAAGAGTAATGGCGTTGCCCCTTCCGCAGAAGCAATTTCTCTCTCTCTCTCTCTCTCTCTCTCTCTCTCTCTCTCTCGTCTGTCAAGAAGCTTACTGAAATGATTCCTCCACCGTTCTGGCTTTCCCTTTAAAGTTTTTATGGTAACACCATTTCTGTCTTATATTTGCTTTTCTGGGGCCCTAGTTCTTCCCGCAGGATTCTGGCAAATATAATATAGTTCCTTCATTTTCCACTCGCATGCTGCCATCTCTGTTTTGGTGACCAGACCTACAATAAAACTAATTTTTTCTTTCTTGACGCTCTGCTTGACTTTCTGGTGTTTCTCTCGGCACTTCTCTTGAAAACGTGTCTCCTAACATTATCCAGTAAATTCTTCACCTTGTTCCGCTCATCCATCTTAACCACTGTTGTCTGTGCCATCCATGGGTTGTCAGATCTTCGTATTAAAATCTCTCATGAAGACGACCATGTTCCTTTCATGTCTACCATTGACCATTCTCTGAACCCGTTAAAAAAAATGCTCAGTTTCTTCTCCTCTGTCTCCTGTGTTTGGTTGTAATATAGGATGGTGGTAAGTATGATTCTCTTGTTGGATGTCCTGAATTTAACAACCACGATCCTTGAACTGATTGGCTCTTATCCTATTAGTACTTGTGCTCCTTTCCTTGTCTACATCAGCTTTTGGGTGTAATGTTTGGTTCATAGGTATAAGTGTCTCAGCCTTGTTGTCCATATTGGTCAGTTCATCCACTCTCTAGCCCAGTATACCAGCAGAGTACCATACAGTGACTACAGCCAACGTATTGACTGCCTTGATACGATTACTTCCATTTAGCATTGATTTCATAATATTTTTTTCTTCAAAAATAGTTTTCTCTTACTTTCTCCTTTATTTCATACTCTACTTTCTTTCCTCTTTTCATTACAACTGTTGTACGATTCCGTAGTCCAAATTTCATCTTGACGTCGTCACAAAGTTTCCTTGCAGTATTTACGAGGGTATCCAGTTCCATCTTTGACTTGCCATACTACATTAAGTTGTATATACATATCAAATAGTTTACTTTTCGGCTGTTCCAAAACTTGTAGTCTTGATTCATTGCTCTAAGCAGAATCGACAGTGGGATGAGAGGTTCGATAAAGAAAAGTAAACAACGAATCTACTTGGAAGATTCTGTTTCTGAACACTGTCTCCTCCATTCCATCTCCAAGATACTCGAGTCTGATTCTTCAAGTTTCCATATTTCATCCTCCCTGTCTCATTGCATTCTCCACCAGTCTGGGTAGCTTTATTGTCTCTACAATTAACGAGTATGGTACTAGATCCTGGTAGTCAATCCATTCTATGGCAACGTTGGTCCTTCTCCTTCTGCAGTCTCTCAGTACGGTCTTATCAAACATTAAATGTTCCTTTTTGTCCCTTTTCTCTTCCTACAACTTTTCAATTCTTTAATTCCCTTTGACCTCTTAGAGATTGAAGTGTTCATAAAGCTTAACTGTTACGTTCTCCTTAAGCAGGGTGAAAGTGACCGATCTGTAGTTTACTGGTCGGCGTCCCTTCAATAGGTCGTTCATGACCAATACTGTCCTTCAGGATGTCCTCCATCTTATTGTCTCACCAGTATCTAAAAAAGCCTGTCTGACAGAACTCTATCTTTGATTCCCTCTCATGTGAGGCCCTCGCCTCTGTCAACGCTTATACCAACGATTTAAAAACAGATTGGTTGCCCGACTGGCCGGCTCTCTTGTTTAGAATCGCTTACACCAACTCTTGTTCTTAGACAACTTCAAATTGAATCCTTATAGAAATTGGTAATTCGCTTCTAACCTCTCCTTTTATGAGGTGTCCACTACTATTTCTTTAACTCTAGTCTCCGAATTCTAATGTTTCCTTCATTCACTGTAGCTCTTTTTATGTCATCCAACTTCTCGTCTAAAGATCATGTATGCTTGGTAATGCTCCTAACGTGATTAACCATACCCTGTTCTTCTATTTGAAACCTTTCTGATTCCTACCACATCTTGTGTGTTCTCTGCCTATATCCAATCATATCTGGTATACTGGCTTAGAAATACTCCTTGATTGCTTTGCTGTCTTCCTAGTAACTCTTTCAGCAGCCTGATGACAACCTTGATTTTCCTGGTTCTCCACAAAGAACCCGGTACTTCATGCTTTCGTAGAAAGCTGAGATGTACTACGTCGTGCACAAGAATAACCTGAAGATAGTTGTAGCAAAAGCTAGTCTCATTTCTCCACTTCAAAACTCCATAACCAGATGCAGCTTTATATCAATATGCAACGAATTAATTATTATTATTATTATTATTATTATTATTATCATTGTTATTGTTTTTGTTGTCCTTGCCACTTGTTGTTGAGTGGGTGTTTTGCTTGACTTTGCGCAAAATCCCTGACATACATGGTACGTTCTTACTCGGCACTAGTTACACCATCTCGTCCACTGCCATTAAGTCCCTTTTCCGGAATAGAATAATTTTTGGTATCCATATTCAATCATATTACAAAGGGATGGTTTCTGCTTCATTCAGAAAGGGATTTCCCCCCTTGTCTCTCTTTTCTCTTGTTGTTTGTAATTAGGTGTTATTCTTGTAGTACTTGAACAAGACCCTACTTTGGAAGCTTGCACAAAATTAGAATTAGAGGTAGCTAAGGCCAAGAGTAACCTCATTATTCTGTGTCAAAAACTTTACAACCAAATGGTTTTTGCTGCTTTGTCTAGAATCAATAATTACCATCGCTATCATTTTTATTTTTTTTGTTTTTCTTATAGACAAAAAAGCATGGCTATTTAGTCCAAATTTGTATATTATTTACGTATACACAAGACTGAAGAATATCCTCTCCACAAGTGTATTTAATAATCTTAAAAATCCTGAAGTTTATGGGCTCAGAGGAAGCTGTAGATGTAAGAGCTTTATCATGTCACTAGTCTTAAGCGCAGTCTTATGAACCCAGTCAAGACCGAAATCAGCAAAGCACTAATTGCTTTACAGAAAAACCATCTCTTTGATAACTGCCTCTACCACAGACTAACCTTTAACACTGTTCCACGGATTACCAAAATTACACAAACCTAATGTTCCAATATGTCGAACAGTCGCTTACTCAGGACGTCCACTTCATTTACTTTCATGTTACATGGATGACCTCCTGTGTCCATGCGTAAGGCGAAATCCACACCACTGCAACAACAGCACTGCTTTTGCAGCCTTCATTACACAAAAACAAAATCCAGGCAGATGAAATAATCGTCTCCTTTATGTCACATTATTATACATAAGTATCCCCATTGATGACACCTTACGAATTGAAGAATACCTTCTTGAACATGATGATCCATTGCCATCAAGAACCACACTGAAACCTTTAGATATCCTGAATCTACTACGAGCACTCCTCAACAACACACGCTTCCTCTTCAACACTTAAACCAACGGTGTACCCATGGAAACTTCTACATCCTCGGTGATTGCGGAAATATTCATGCAAACATTTGAAGCCACAGCAATATCAACAGCAAACGAAGGGCCAGCTGTCTGGGAAAGGTGCGTCGACAATGTCTTTGCAATCATAAAAAAGGATCACCTACAAAATTTCTTTGAACACATCAACAGCCTACACTCAAATATCACATTCACCATAGAGAAAGAAGAACAAAGAGAAATACCCTTTCTGGATGTCCTGGTAAAGAGGCAAGTAGATTGCAGCATTTACATTACTATCTACAGTAACCGAACACACACTGACCACTACCTCAATAATGCATCACAACTATCCAGTCTCAGCTCATAAGAGTGTCATCACCACTGTTTAGAAGAGTTAGAAGCTTTATTTCCAACCCACATGACCTCAGAAAAGAAGAAAGACACCTTCAGAAGGTTCTGGTACCCAATGGATACTACGCTAAGGATGTCCAGAGAGCCTTACACAGAACACTTGACCTAATCCTGAAGGTTAAGAACCTCTGAAACGTATAAGCCTGTCTTACGTGAAGAACACCAGAGAGCACCTAAGACGAACTCTCCAACAACACAACATTCAGTGCTTCTTCTCCACTACATCCACCCTGAGGAAGATTCTGTCAAAACTAAAGGGCCCAGTCACATCTGAAGAGAGAAACAACGTAGTTTACAGACTACAATGCAAGGACTGTCCTGCCTCTTACATTTAAAAGTCAAAGTGTTCCTTGGATCAAAGGGGAAAAGATCAGAAGAGAGCTGTGCAAAAAGGTGACACCAAGAATCATTCCATACAGCACAGCAATCACATCAACAATATATCTTCCACCCTTCCAGAAATATGGCTTCCAGCACTAAATAAGAGAAATACAACAAACAAAACAAACACAACATAGATATGGCGCCATCTCTCGAAACAACTCGATCCCTGTCAACACGTAGGTCCGCTCTACCAAGGTATGAAAACAGTCGTACCTAGTTGCAGTAGCCTGACGATGGGAGAAGTATCTCTCGAAACATAGCTCAGAAAAAGCTTACTACTCAAGACATAATAAATCTATTACATCTTTGGCTCCCCTTCCTTTGTTTCCCATTTCATCAGTACTAATGAAAAGTAGTTTATGTCAGGTGTATCTGTATTTTCTTTTCCTTAAATAGTTTGTTCACTGTTTTTTCGAGGGCTTTAAGGAAATTTTTGTAGGACTTTTTACGTTTTGTTAAATATCACCGCAGTAAACAAACAGCTAGTACAAAGAAAAGAGTGGGAAATACTATCAAAAAAATAAAAATAAAAACTATAATTGTTAATAATAATTAATAATAATTGTTAGGCAAGTCCTCTTGTGATTTTCAGAATATTGGGCCTGACATTTCATTTCCACAATGTAGGCCATTCTACATCCTCCAGTAATATCCAACGTTCTTTAAGTTCCTATTCCACAAAGCATACAAAAAAGCCAGACTACACAACAACGTATTTGCCATTTAAAGGGCTCTTCTTTTAACAAGACTCGAAATTCGACCAATGTGGAATGCCTTTTTGTGTATCTTTGCCACCAATTTAACTCCCTTTATCTACGATGCTTGATTGTTTAACTGCCTCCTTTCCCTATTTGACACGACGTATACAATTCTGCTATTGCTTCATCCATCATTTATTTTTACGCCTGTTGAACATTGGTTCGACCATTAATCATAAATGAACTGGAATGGTCAATTAATTATCTTGGGAGGGTAGGCCTGTTTTAACTCAACTTAAAGAAACGATTTATTAAACTGCAATAATTACAAACAATCTAAATGACAATAATTCAGTATTTTCTAAGAAAAATATAAAGGTCTATTTATATTGACGTCACCTACGAATGAATATTTTGCTTTTTCAGGCTGGGTTATAATTGAGAATTAATTTCTTTCCAATATGAAAGTTAAGTTTACGTTTTATTACTTATTGGTTGCTACATACAGCCTATTGCAAAAGCTTCAGTTTCACTAAAAAACAGCTATATTCCTGAATAGACTAAGTCAAATAAAGCATAATGATCTCTCAGCTAGCTCTACTATTTTTTGTCACTATGGACCTCGCGCCTTAGTGTCCAAATATCAAGAAGCAGAAAAAGTAAATTATTGTGTACACTTTCAAAATTCTCCATTTTAGTTTTCTTTTTTTTAAATATTTAAAAGCAATGGCTAAGTATATTTCAGTGAAAGCCAGTTCTGCCTAATTATATTTATAATAAAATAGGAAGATATCCTTCATTTCATTTTACATTCCTATAAATAGGACAAAAATTCTTTCCAATGGTTCCGATTCAGAAAAATTTTTTTCATTATCAACAGTTGTCTGGAATCCACTAATTATTTTAGCAATTTCACCAATACCTTTTGCCATGTTTCGAATAAGAATTTTTGTTTTACTTTGCATCCTGTTATTTTAATTGCTATGAAATATTACTAGATAATATTGTTTAATCGAAGGAAGCAAGTTTGAATTGTTGGACGAGTTGTTGCCAGTTAGAAGATAAGACAACGTATCATCTTCATGATGGAGTTTGAAGAGAAAGAATCAATGGAAAGAAAGTGCAGTTGATAAAGCCTCGCAAGAATATTTTCAGCCCTAACTCTTCCCTGATTACAGTTCAGACGTCATTTATAACATTGTCAAGACAGAATTCTTTTTTCGTTTTTTCCCAGACTGTAGTCGTTACAAGAAGGCATGCGATCACAAAACAGTACTGATATGGCTCAACATGTCTATGTCTAGTAATCTGCCGCCGCTTATCATTCCGAGGAGCAAGCAACTACTTTGCTTTCCTAAAACTAGAGTTAATTGTATACTGTCTACCGTTACTCATCCCTACAACATATATAAGGGAACTCTCTATCAAAATTTCTGACCACCATGACTACTGTAGGCGTACTGAAGAGATGTGATATTGGTCAATTCCGGTCTCCCTCTATCTGGGGGGTTGCACCTGTACCTTGCAGCTTTTTTATTATGTACACACAATATATATAAATATATATATATATATATATATATATATATATATATATATAAAATAGGGTTTGTGAGTTGATATTTTATTCAAGCAAGGTTATCGGTGATCTGCTCACACTACCTTAAAATATTGACAATTTTAATAAAAATTTGATCAAATCTGGATTTTTTTTCATGAACTGTCGGTTAAATACTGCCTAATAGTTATATGGATGTAGTGTTTTTTAAATCTGTAGGATTATTTTTCTGCATATCAAATATTTGTCTTCGGTAGAGTGCACAGAAATCGGGAGATCGAGAGGCTGAATGTGAAGATTAATTTAGAAAAATAAACTTTGGGCTTAATTCAGCTTAAACCATTCTCATCAGAAAGTTAGTATTAAATAGAAAACTGCCATTTATTTCAATCTCAATCTAAAATAGAAGGATACAAAAATAAGGCAAGAGGGAGACAACCATTTTATTTCTAAATCATTGGAAAAAGAGAAATGAAATAAAATCATTTATTAACTAATAAAATCACCCTTCGTATTTGTAGAAGGAAGTGCAAGTGACTTGCCAGAGGCTGGCTTGATCACAAAAAGGCCTATGACATATCCCCTTACATTTGGATAAATAATGCTTTTAAAATGTTTTGAATTGCTAAAAACAAAATAGATAGGCTATATTTACAGCAAATTATGAGAGCTTGGGGAAGTCGATAACGTGACAGGAGTTTTTCAGGGAGATTCGTTATATCCACTGTTATATGTTGTTGTTGTTCTTCCATTGTCACTGTTTCTAAATAAGAGGACATCATATAGATATGAGATGAATAAAGGTGATGAGATATTCAATTATCTTATATTCACGGGCAATGTTAAGTTATAGGGAAAGACCAAAAGGAAAGTCTATGCACCGATAAACTCTGTTGGTATATCTCCTCAGCACATAGAAATATAGTTTTGCCTAGATAAATGCAATATACGCCGATGATGACAGGAAACATCACACTTTCCATTTAAATAGCCCCCTGAGACAGAAAAACGATAAAGCAACTTGACAAGAGCATGTACAAATACTCAGAAACTTTCAAGAGAAAAAGATACTGAAGAGACTGCATCAGGGAAACGAAGAAATTTTAATGACAGAAGTCTCTAGGATGTGTCAAGAGAAAATAAGAAAGCGGTGGAAGATACTACATCAGAGGAATGTCTAAGAATGCGCTACAGGAAGAAAAGTAATGAAACGTTACCCAATAATTAGATAAAGTCGAAAATATATGGGGATTATTGGATGCATTTTGAAAATATTTCTGGAAGCCTTAGATTACAACTTTTGCAGTGAATCTATATTGCATTTTGTGACAGTTTCTATTTTCACATTGCAGAATAACTCCGATGGTCACACCATTTCTTCACAAAGTCAAACTCCAGATCATTCCACTAGTCATTGATGCAATGGGAATTATAGTCAAGCACTCTGGGAATGATCTGGAAGAACTTAGTAATCCTGACATTTTTTGAAGTGTTCAAATATCTGTATTATCATGTACTCAAAAGATTTTGAGAGTTAAACATAGCCTTTAAAAGAGGGATCTACCTGAGAAAAGAGCCCAGTATATAGGCTAGCGACGGGAAATGTAAACGGAAAGTTATTGTTATAGTTAAGGTATCATGTGAACGATTACAACGATTCCCAAAATAATCGTTGAGTTTAGTTGAGTTGAAACAAGGAGAGAATAGTGTAATCATTTTGTGGAAATTCTCGATAGAAAATAGTTGTACAAAATAATATATCGTAAAAATATCGTATTACAAATTTTATCTTATTCTTTATGGTCATCATCGAAACCATCATGCCCTTTTGTTTTGTCTGCGATCACATTCCTTTATAGTTTTTGTTTACTCCTTCGTAGTCTTTTCTTAGTTGTCTATAGGTCTGGCCACGCTCCATAGCTATAAGAATAATTAAATTCCTAGGTTTCTTTTGCCTTTTTTGCTACTGATTATTGCCTTCGAGGCAGATAAGTTAAAGCGTTAGTGGACCAGTGGTGAAATCAACAGCTTACCATGGAAGAGGTTTCCTATTTGAACTTCGGGAACTCCCTATGGAGCACTGCGCTCAGTTCATATCTTCTTTAAAAGTAGTACACTACGTGTGTGTACAGATTTGCGAGGACAAATAAAATTAAATAAGTAATAATAAATACAATACTTTAAGATACGCTATGGGTTCCCTCTTCATTACGTCCGACGTATCATGTCTGTATTGTTTTGGTGCTATTCAGAAGCTGATATTTAGTATTGGCGCGTTGCAGGACACTCTCTTTAGTCTCGATTTTTGTACAGCGACATTAAAACTTCTATACCAGAAATCACATCCTCATACATTTTACTTATTGGTATCTGATAAGAGGATATGTAATTTCTTCCACATCTTTAGTATATAGGACTTGGATAAATTGAGTTTTTCAACACACCTCTATAGTTGGTAAATGTTATTTGTTTTTCAATGCGTGTGTCTATTTCAACTGAAATGATAACGTACAAAGAGTCTCCAGCAAGAAGAATTTATGGATTAGAATATTTCTACACCAGACTAACAAGATAAACTTTGAATAAACTTTCAGGCAAAGTACTGGTGCTTTTTTTCTTCATAATTTCTGTTCAAAATATTTTCGATTTTGGATTAAACATCCTGTAGAATTCATCAGAGAGTAGTTAATTTTCTGATCTATCAGAGATTTAGTTTTCATTTATCTACCAGTTTGATGCAATTTGTGTGCAACCAACCCTGAAACCATTTTATCGTAAAAAGCCACCACCAATGACCAAGAGAACATACCCAACTTGCAACAGGGCTATTCTTTAAAAAAAACACCAAATAAAATAAGTACTGGCCGAGAATTAAGCAGGATAATTCTCTTATGCGAGAATATTAAAGTGACTGGGCGAGTGTTTAATGGTTTTCAATATTTGTTCTAATTGATAGAATGTTATTTAAATCACATTAAAATGTAAACTAAAACTGAAAAATATCTTTGGATGTATAAAACCAAGGGTGGTAGTTAATTGTGGAGTCAAAAAAAATGTGCCTCAAGCATCTTGCCATTTCTCTTCCAACAGTATTTACTCCACTTTACTTATACGCTAATCTACTTTTTAATTAAAAAGTTCTTGAAGCAAATTACTTAATGTAGCTTTTTGCCCCTTCATTTGCTAATTTAAAACAGTTCAGCCATGTGAAGGCCAGAAGTTGGACTTGGAGTACCAAAGGCTTTATTTTGGCCTATTGAGATATTTTATAGAAATCGGAAGCTCGTCTTCCTCAACCACTACGGCATTAACGGTCCTTTAGTATCTTATTATTACCACAAAAGTTGTTATTATTAATATTATTATTATTATTATTATTATTATTATTATTATTATTATA
Source organism: Morbakka virulenta (assembly GCA_003991215.1). NCBI lineage: Eukaryota > Metazoa > Cnidaria > Cubozoa > Carybdeida > Carukiidae > Morbakka > Morbakka virulenta. The sequence continues at coordinate 2,408,038 of RDPX01000031.1, forward strand.
ACACGTATCTTTAGAAGCTTAAGCCATCAAAATAAAGGAAAGGAAGTCTGATATCAAAGGTGGACCTGCTTGAAAATAACAAAAAGAAAAGACTTGAATTGAGTGGTGGAAATAAGTTGGGTACAAATGCTATGAAGATAAAAAACATACAAATAAAAGAGTTGAAGTCAGTGACGAGCTAAAAAGTAAAACCAAGTCGTCGATGACTTATGAAATGCGTGCTATGAACTTTTAAAAGTATAAATATTCCTTTGTTTCATATGTGATATGTGTCAATCTTCAATTACGGACAAACATTGTCATTTTTATTTTATTTTGATTAAAATAGATTATAACACATGTTTGTCTAAAAGCTAACTTTTTTACATAGCAGCCATACATTTTAGTAAAATGCTATTGGTTGAGGTACTCTAAATACTGAAAATGAGATTCTGAGGAGTACCTTCTACCATGCTACATAATGGCACCAAAGGCACTAGAAACAGTGATAAAGTCACTCTATTTTCAATAAATCAACTGTCATTGAGAGTTTCAGTTGTCTTTTCTTACTGTCCTACCTCTCACTTAAACAGCTGAATCGAACTCTCGCGATACTAATCTCCATTGAAAAGTAAACCAGACTAAGGGTTTTGCTAGAGAGTCATTGAGTATTGTTTTTTTGGATGAAGATGGAGTACAAAAGTTATAAACTTCACATTCTTGATTTCTTTCACATAAACACATCGTAAGAATTAAATCGGCATTTTTTTATCGCGCAAACATATAACTTCATATCGCCTGGGTGATTAACAACCCCCCAAAGCCGGTCTCAAGCCCGGATGAGAAACCAGAAGGGTTGGACGCGGGGCTAGTAACCTCACCTTGTAAAACTGCGGCTTACTACAGAAACGTCAACAAAATACTAATAGCTTACTATCCTGGGAGAGGAAGGAACCTCATCAAGAAGGGACATATGAGACAGGGGGTTGGAAGCTGTGAGTACACCAAAGCTACATGTCTAATTTCCTTTCTGTTAACTAGGACTATCAACTCGGGATATGAAACTTGAGTACCATGCGTGAAACAAGAAAAATATCACAAGTAAGCGCAGAAATGAAGCAGTACTACCTGGCCGGTGGATGCAATCAGGACAAAGGAGACTCTTCACGGGAAAGGCGTTATTGTATTCTGGCTCTGAAAAAAATGATGTTCACACAGAAGGGATAAACAGCACTGTCAAAGCCTGCACAGCGAATCCTGATAGTATGTGAACTACATGGACTGAAAATCGTCGAAGATGAACGAGGATGGAGAGAGATTTGTGGACTTCTTTACAATAAATAACCTTGATATCGCTAGAAGCCCTTCCCCCTACACAAAAGTACACAAGGCAACCTGAACATTATCAGACCTGGTGACAGTAAAGCAGATTGACCACCATGACCAAAAATTTAGGAGGTCCCTACAGGATGTAAGGATGAAAAGAGGGGCAGTCGTTGCAACTTGCCACCACCTGCTGACTAATAAGCTAAAATTGAAGCTGAAGAAGAAGTTGATGTCGGGAGAAAGAGGCACAAAAACCACGTCAGCCTACTGAAAGACTCTAAGACAAGAGAAGTATACAGACAGTCTGTCACCAATAAGAAGCAGTAATGGATGATGGACGAGATTTTAGAACTAATGGAAAAGTACAGAACAGTAAAGAGATGGTCAGAAGTATATGACAGATTAAACAGGGAGTGCATATAAAATGTCAGCAAGCAAAGGAGTGTTTGTATATGAAACAGTGCGACGAACTAGAACGAATGGAAAAGACCAACCCACAGACGTTGCATGGCATGGTGAGACGGGTAATCTCAAGTAAAAAGAGTGTTACACCCAGCTACTTTGACGCAAAGGAGGAAGTACTTCGGTTGATCAAGAGGAAATATTACACCGATGGAAAGAGTATATAGAAGAGTTGTTTGCTGATAACAGAAGAGAAAGAAATATTTCCCAGAAACAAGGAGGCAACCCGATTTTAAAAGTGGAAATAGAAAAACCTGTGGAGAATATGAAAAGAGGTAAGGCTAAGAGCGCTGATGGGATTGTGGCAAAAACGATCTTGGCACTAGAAGAGTTTGGAATAGAACAAATAACAAGATTAGCAAATGAAATCCCTAAGGAAGATCGTTTTCCAGAGATGATGTGCAGATCTGTCTTTACCACTCTGCCCAAAAAACGGGGGCTACGAAATGTGAGTTTTTCGGAACAATTGACTTAATGAGCCAACTAACAAAGCTGATTCTTAGAGTTTTTCTAGGTAGGCTGCGGGGTCGAACAGTTGGAGAGGTAGCAGAAGAACAGTATGGTTTCACAGCCGATAAGGGTACACGAAATGCCATATTTGTATTGAAAATATTTTGTTTGAAATCCTGGAAGCATTATATCTGTATGGACAGGATATGGAGCTGTTTAAAAACTTATACTGGGAATAAAAGGCAGCTGTGAGACTAAATGGTGAAGTTAGTGAGTATGTCGAAATAAAGAGGAGAATGGGACAGGGTTGTATACTACCTCCTGACCTGTTCACACTTTAAACAGAAATGATCATGCGAAACATTATGGACATGAAAGGAATATCTATTGGTGGAATAAATGTTATCAACATCAGTTATGAAGATGACACAGCGTTAATAGCAGACAGTGAAGAATACTTACAAAACAATGTGGATACAGTGGTAAAAGAAGAAGTGGTAGAAGAAAGGTTTGGAGATAAACGGAAAGACGCCATTTGTTATGTTTTTTTCAAAGGAGAAGGAGACGAGATGTAAGATCCTGATTAAGGGCCCAGAACTGGAGAAAGTTGAACAATTTGTATATTTGGGTAGTTTGGTTTCAGCAGGCACCAGGTCAGAGGTGGAAATAAAGAGAAGAATTGGCATTGCAAAAACAAACTTCTTCAAGTTGATGAAGGTTCTGCGGTCAAGTAGTGTGACAATCGAAACTAGAATTAGCCTACTTAAATGCTATGTGTGGTCAACTCTACTACATGGTTGCGAGAGTTGGACAATTAATAAAAGTCTGGAAGACAGGATTAGAGCAGTGAAGATGTGCTTTCTAAGGAGAATGTTGACGGTACACTGGACAGACAGCATAACCAATGTTGACGTTTTGCGTAAGGCAGAGACTAGTAGATGTTCATTACAGACGATCATGAACAGGTAGTTTCGCTTTGTTGGGCATGTGATGAGGAAGGAAAGGCTTGAAGAGGTTGTGCTGACTGGCCGTGTAGAATGAAAAAGATCAAGGGGAAGATAAAGAACTACATACTGGGCATGGTTAGAAAATGCAAATCGTTGGAGACCCACTGTCCTCACTCAGGAGCTAAAGAATCTCCAAGAGAAATTTGTTATGGCTCCTGCCTACGCCGGAATTCTGGCACAGCACCCCAGATTGATTGATTGATTGATTGATTGATTGATTGATCGTCACCAGTAAGTACCAAGTACTACAAGAACTACGCGTAGAAGGGAACTTTATTTAGAACCAATGACAGAAAGTTCAAGAGAAATTTTTATCGATCTACCAGAAAGCAGTGAGCCCCCCAATATTTGGACAAAAAGAATAGATATCGGGCAACACACTGCACAAGATCCAGAAAAGGAAACAGAAGAAGACCGCAGTTGACAACAGTCGGACAAAAGCAATAAGACTAACGCACAAAATTACTTCACAGAAGCTAATAGAGAAGTCAAGAGGAGCTCAAGAGCAAACAAGTGCAAGTACATCAATAGCCTGGCAGCTGAGAAAGCGGCAGCCAATAACAATAAAAAGTAGTTGTGCGACACTATTGAGAAACTGTCAGGAAAATACAGCAAGCCCGAGTGACCAGTAAAGGACAGTGAAGAAAACACCATTCTGGAAACAGAGAGAAAATTGAACAGAAGAGCAAAGCAATTTGAAGAGCTCCTAAACAGAACCGTACTTTCAAATTCCCCAGAAATCGACTCAGCTGATCATGACCTGGACATCTGCTGTAAGCAGTCAAACCGAGAAGAGATAAAAAAGCCATCATGCTACTAAGGAATGGCAAAGCGTCATGACCGGAAAACATCCTAGAATAAGCACTTAAGACAGACCTGGAGACTACTATAGAGCTGCTGTACTGTCTTTTTTGAAAGTTTTGGAAAGAAGAAGAAGTACCATCAGACTGGAAAGAAGGCTATCTCACCAAGCTACTTAGTAACTGCGTTAACAACAGATGAATCACGCTTCTCTCAGTAACTGGTGATGTCTTGAACAGGATAGAATGAAAGGTGCAGTCGACCTCCTACTCCTAGACCAACAGGTTGGCTTCAACCAGAACAGATCATGCATAGATCAACTCGCCACCTTACATATCATTTTCAAGCAGTCTTTGGAGTGAAAATCCTGGTTGTTCACCAATTTCATTGACTTTGAGGGAGCTTTTAACAGTGTAAACCGCGAAACCCTCTGGAAACTGGTCAATCTGGTCACCTTGATCCGGATGTGGTACAAAGGAATGACCTACCAGATGGCTTATGAAAGACAGCCTACAGACAGCTTTGGACTGAAGACCGGATTTAGACAAGGCTTTCTTTTGTCAACTCTTTTCTTTTTTTGACATCAACAGCAAACAAGAAATACAGAATCTTTGACTGCTTTGACTGCGAAGGAATGTGTTGTTTTATCAGAATTATATTGGATGGATTTCTCACTTGTAAATTGACCTGTGTTGTAAGTTTTTTATGTTGTAAATTCTTTTCTTGTCTGCTTATAAGCAGAAAAATGAATCATTAGTTTAATTTATTGACAGCAAGTGGAAAAAGTTCTTTTTGAGCTGCTTCATTCAGAGAGGATTTAGTCCTAGAAGGCTTGGGTGATATTGAGGATACCTCTGTTTATCACATGGAAAAGTGTTAAAAGATATATGTCAAAAAGAAAATTTTAAACATGTTAAAGTAGAAAAATGAATAACAACCATTTGATCCACAAGAGAGTACGTATAAAAACAAAACACAATAAAATCCGGGAGCCAGAGTGGCTTACAATGCATCAATACAGAACTCTTTGAGATTGGTATTCTGAGAACCTTAGGTACTAAATAGTTGGTTTCAGATTGTCAACATGTAAAAAGTAGGGATGGTTCGGCTTTAGCAGTCACATACACAAGCACACGCACATACACACACATTTTTTAGTCTTTACCTGTGTGTCTATTACAAAACATAATCTCTTAGATACTTTAATTTTCTTTAGTCTTGTAATATGACCAAAATACTTAATAGAGCAGTTGAAATGAGCGAATCAATAAAGCAACTTCAGTTTTTTGGTAATTAAAAAATGGGGAAAATGGGAAAACACAAATTTAGAACTATTGCGTATCATTAACTCTGAAATACACCATCACTCCAACCCCCTCATTATATATATATATATATATATATATATATATATATATATATATATATAGAGAGAGAGAGAGAGAGAGAGAGAGAGAAAAGAGAGAAAGAAAGAGAAAGAGAGAGAGAGATAGATAGATGGATAGATGGGTAGATAAATAGATAGATAGATAGATAGATAGATAGATAGATAGATAGATAGATAGATAGATAGATAGATGAACTTACATTTTGGAATTAGCTAATCCTTACAAAAGAGAAACTTCTCTTTTGTAAGGATAAAGAGAAATTTTTAAATAATAAACTTCGAAATAACGTTAATTCTGGTGCTCTCCTTTTTTTGTTTTTTTTTAAACTTCAACAAACCCCTTTCAAGAATTAGACTCTTTCTAATTAAAAGTTTGCTGTTTGTCACTTGAGTCGGAATCTGATTCAAACTTGCCACTGCTTTCTTCAGATTCATCTCTGTTTTCCTTTCCTCTTTCAAAGAGCTTCTCCGGGATATCCCCCAGCGTAGTTGGTATGTCATAACCTTCAAAACACATCCGCTCAATATATTTCATCCTTAAGCTATCATCCATAACCTTGCACTGGATCGGAAATGTATGGTTCTGCAACATAGGCTTGTCTCCATATCTCTACTTGATAATTACCTCTTCTGGTATGTTGAAGTAAACTACATTGACATGGATGTAGAGAGCCCATATTAACATTTCGTGAACCGTTTAGTTCATTTCCTACTTTCTTCATGAGCAAAACTTCTCTGAGACTGTCAGTGCTCAAAATTTCAGGGGTTCCAAGGCTTAAAATAGCGGCCGTTGGTCTGACGTTGGTCTGGTTCCACTGAAATGTATCAACAGAATAATCTGAAAGAGATAAAACTGGCCTTGTTAGTTCATTATTTACAGCTTGCAGCAAGGCAGAAGAAGTTGAAATTCGGGAATTCATATGAAATGAAAATATACTCAGTTTGACGAGCCGATTTCAAACATGTTTGAATCTTGTCTGTCAGATGAATAGCAGCGATATTAAGCCTTTGAAAATGTTGAAAGTTCGTGTCAAAATTTAAGGCAGAAGAAGTTGAAATTTGGGATTTCATATGAAATCAAAAGATGCTCAGTTTGAAAGTGGAAAATGGTACTGCACAAAGAATTATTGTAAATTTTTACACACGTTATCAGTGAAAAGCTTACTGAAATATGGAATTCTATCTGAATGATGATAATTGTATGAGCATGAGAGTCCAAAGCCCCTACTCGTATTTGCCCACACCCCAATGCTAAGGTGTGGATCAATATCAGGTAAAGTTGGATGGCACACATTTTCTTCTTCTTTTGAAACAAGTATTTGTTATTTATTATCTTTAACTTATCCATCACAATTCCTTAAAGAATGTGAATAATAAACTAAACTCTATTTGAAGTACAATATGGTTCATTAACCCCCTAAATTTCTAGGCATGCTCGTCGCGAGGACAGGTTCCACACCTACTGGTGTGGACATCTCTTTCCTAGTACTATCAAAAGGGCCTACGGCAAGGGTCTTGTTGGTCAGTTCTCCAAGGTAAACACAATCAACAAATAATTTTGACTAGGCAACATAGAAACCACACATTTTTTTATTAGGATATTATGCAGCTTTGCATAGATCTGATCCTGCTATTTTTTTATATTACGAGTGAAATGCTCTTCCGACCTGAAACGAGGGTCATTATAGCCTGTTTTCAAGGGTGGGTAACTACAATCTCAAAATGAATTAAAAGGTATTCAGAGATTTGGATTTTGCGGGGTTGTTCAGAGATTTGGATTTAACACGAGTGTAAGCGATGTAGCAACCCGGTGGCTTTGTTCTCCGTTCTCTTTAATCCTACTGAAAACCGCTCATATATACATTTTTATAATGAATGTTGGAATACCAACGTAAAATCGCTCTAATTAGTTCAGCTACCTTTATGAAATAAACTATTTAGTAATAATTATTGGTATGTATCGTTAAAAATAACTATGAGACCAAAAATTTAAGTAGGATTGGTTGGCAGTTGACAAGCCAGAATGAGTCTGTCCACCAAGACGTCAATTGTCATATTTAGAATTACTCCAGACTATCGCGCTATCACATTCTAGTAGTGCTAAAGTTTTATCATTTGCATTTTACAAGGGTTTCAATAGGACATAGTAAGACTTATCCCTAAAAACATGTTCAGTAACAACTGGATGCGCTCTAAACTACCTAAACTACTACATATTTACAATAGGTAAGGAGTTTTAAAACAAGCCCGGCTGCTCCCCAAAACGATTTATCAAGCTTATGAAGGGAAATCCTCACCTTATTAATAAGATAACAGTTTTCTTTAGGATTTAAACTTGGCTCCTTAAGGTCTAAATACTTGATATTGACCAAATTACGACTCCACAGTGTTTTGCCCACGTATAGTAGCCCTATTGTCTCTTCATGCATTGGCTGTCCCTTCTTTGGCAAACAAGAGACCGAGCGTTCTAGGCCTCCTATTTCTATGGTCAGCCAGTTAATCAATTGCCAGTATGGACGTAAATTTTATTAATATTTTACATATCTTGGTATCGGGAAGCTACAATAATTTTGGATAAAATAAGTAATTTTTTTTTAAAGTAGGTAGTTTTTGGAAGAAAAATAGTTGGTCCAGAGAACTTCTGAAGTGAATTGTTATGCTTCTTCACCAAGATACAAGACTATAAATGACATTGTTCAACAAAATTTTTAAAAATCTCTGTTGCTAACGATTTTTTTACTCATTTTTGCTCTTTGTGAGCTGCTAAATTCAAATATAAAAACGGTTCAGCTCTGCATGCTCTAGTTTTAATGCAATTTCAAGTTTTCCATTCTAGCCGTTTGTTGTCACATTAACAGAGATATTGAAATTGTTTTGATTTCGTTTCAGATCTATCATAGCTGCAAGGAGACGTCAATGTTAGAACTAGCCAGTCACTTTCTGTTATATTTATGGATGCTTTATGCTCATTCCTCAAAGGCGTAACATTACATTGTTTGTTATGTCTGCTTATAAAGCATACTTTGGACTTGCTCTTGGCGACTAAGACAAGAAATGGGCCCCACATATTGCGTGTCATAACTGTCAGGAAATGCTGCGTGACTGGACAAAAGGAAAACGTGTTTGCCTTCGGAATTCTCATAACCTGGTGAGAACCGACTGACCATACAACTGACTGCTATTTTTGTCTGATCAATACAAAGGGCATTGGTGAGAAAAACAGACAAAAAATCTCATTTCCTAGTATCCCCCTCAAGAATCCTATCTACTCTCACTCTGATGAGCTCCCAATCCCGGTTTTTTAAGGATATCATTCATCTCAAGATGTGAGTAGTTACCAAGAGCAAGAGAAGGCTGATGAAACTCAAGAAGTACTTTCAGAATCTCATGATCCTCCTTATGAAACCCCACAGTCATTAACGCTGTAACAGTTTAGTCAGGGAGAGTTAAATGACCTTATCCGTTATTTGGGTTCCTCCCAAAATGGAGCTAAAGTCTTAGCTTTCAGGTTGCAAGAAAAGAAATAGCTGAGCCCTACACCCAAAGTGTAATACTTCCGAAATCGGAAGCAAGCTTTTATGCCAATTTTTACAGTGGAGAATAACTTATTATTGAAAGGTTCTAGATGTAGCAAAAAATTATGGCATCATTACTGAGAGCTATCAGGACCAGCAAGACCATCCCACTGTACAAACAAAAGGGTGACCCCTTTAAGCTGTAGAAATTACAGGGGTATAAAGCTGCTTTGCCATTCTCTCAGACTGCTTGAGAGGGTGGTAGAGGCCCGGGTTAGAGAACTGGTGAACATCCAGGAGAATCAAGTTGGTTTCCAGAAGGGAAAGTCAACGACAGAGCCTATATTCTGCCTGAGGATGCTGCAAGAAAAGTACAGGGAGTTTAGGAAAGATCTGTATGTGGTTCTTGTAGACCTGGAAAAGGCGTACAACACCATCCTGAGGAAGGCACCTGAGAAAGCGGCAAGTTATCATCAAAGACATGTAACAGGTCTATACCACCCAGGTGGTAACAAGTGCGAGAGGGGTGGAGGATATCAGGATAGATGTAGGACTACATCAAGGATCAACTTTGGGCGCCCTTCTATTCCTCAGCATCATTGATGCTGTGGGAAAAGACAGCGATGAGAACGCACCGTGGACAATCTTCTTTGCGGACGATCTAGTGTTGAGTAGCGAGAATAGAAAGGACTTGTAAGATACGTTGGAGGCATGGAGAGGAAAGCCGGAGGATGTCGGCCTTAATGATTTAACACCTACCCTCGCCTGGGACGCAAGATGGCATCAGAATGAGACAGTAGGGATCAAACCAGATGACTGACTGACTAACCCCAGTGCACATCTTTCAAGCACCTAAGCAATACATTCCAACAGGAGGGAGGATATCGCACGGAGGTGGAACTGCTTGTCTGCAAGGCATGGGGCTAATGGAGGGAGCTTTTTGGAGTGTTGTGTGACAAGAATTTCCCGAAGAAGCTGGACGTTTGAATCACAGTCATTTGGCCTGCGCTGGTTTATGGATGCGAGAGCTGCTCCATTACAGATGCTGAGATACCGTCTAGGTATCAGTGTGGAAGAACATAAGAGAAATGAAGACATCAGTAAAGAGGTGGGATTGATACCAAGCGGTTAATTTGGTTTGGGCGTGTAAGAAGAAGGGAGAGGGACTCTGGTCTGAGAGGATCATAGGAGACCCAAGCATAGATGGAATGACATGATCAGGTGAGACCTACAGAAAGAGGATGTGGCATACAGAAGGAGGATGCGCTTGATGGCAGCAAGTGGCGCACTGTGGTGAAGAACTGGCCGACACCCGCTACCCGAACAGGAGACGGCGGAGAAAGGTGAGAAAATATTGCGTTATAAGTATTTACATTTATCTACTCAGCAAAGTCCCGTCACCCCACTATTTTGATAAACATATTTTTTCAAATTTTGTAATAAAACAGCGCAAGCTAAACTGAATGGCTTCATCAGTAAATAAGAAATTGAAATAGTTTTATAAAGGCATGTATTCTTTCACAGTTAACGAAAAAAGTAGAAATAGAATAGAAAATAAAAAGAATAATAAATTATTTTTATACCTTAAAAGACTATTATATTTAATTGTGTAGTCTTTTCCCGATTTACAATGCAGAACGTGTTCTTTGATACCAGAAATTAACTGTGTCCATGCACTCGAAGGTGCATGTTTGATTGCTCGCTATTCCTGACCAAGGATAATGCGAATTAATATAAAATGATACTGAGCAATTGCCAAGGCAAGTGCACTCATAAAAAAAATTCAATATAGAGTTGCTGCTATTACCACCGCGATTTTTTGCCAACACTTCAAAATTCCAATACTGGTTGAGTCAACAAATTACAATGCAAGAGGCTCGTGTTTCAAATCCCGAAACCGGAAGTACTGCACCCAAATTGATTCTCCTTCACAGATGGCATACCGTTAAGTCAGTAGGAAGCTTCACTGCATCTAGCATTCGGATGTATTGGACAAACTGAAAATTATCAACACGAATTTCTAACTCCTTAATAAGATAAGTTTTTGAAGCCTTAATAAACCTGATAATAACCGGCAAGTTTTTCAAACAAATTTTATCTAACAATACCATTTTCTCTTCGTTTAACAGCTCTAGGGTTAAAATGGTATGTCAGGGTGCTTAGATTAACATTGGTCTTGTTAAAATAAAAGAAGTTCAGTAATCTTTCCATCGCTCTGCAGTTATGTATCTCATTTTCACACACCCTCAAAGACGCACAAAAATATACACACCTTTTCTTTTTTCCCTCTCTTTATTGCCATCTTCCTTTTTTCTTTCTTTCTTCCTCTCAAATCTCCTCCTTCTTTTTAAACTGTTATCATAAAGCAAATCTCGTATCATAAAACAAAAAAATTAACTCTCTACCCGGATAACATGGACACATACACTCAGATAAGCTCAAATGCCCTCGTTCTTTCTCTTCCCTTTTTCTACCCTCTTTCTTTTTTCTTCTGTTCTTCCTCTCCCTCCCTTTCTTCTTCTTAAACTAGTATCTCAAAATAAAAATTTAGTGTTGTGCTTACAAAATACGACGTTTAGTATTAACACATTTTCCTTTCTAGTCTACTTTATTTGTCATAAAATTGACAAAATGCAGTGGAACACTGCTTTTACAAAACACTTTGTTTTTGGCTAGACAGCTAGCTTCATCCAGAAATCAAACCTTACTATTTGGCGAGCAACCTGTTTGTTTGATGTCAAAGGAAAGTTTCATATCTTTGAAATTGTGAGATTTGACATACTTTATTAAAGCTATTTTGATAAAACTCTCCTAATCCTTCCTTATAGATGATTAATAATTTAACAAGACACGAGCTTAGATTAACCATCTGATCAATAATTGACAAATCTTACTGATACTGTCATCTCCAACGCAGCAGAGCGACCAGTTAAACTTGGCATTATTCCTTATTATAACCGCAAAACCATATGAACGCCCTGCTAGTCTTGGTTTATTTTTTCGTATACCTGCAATGCGAATGGGGGCAAATTTAGAAGTCTGACCAAGCAGATGTATTAATATCCTGTCAACAATGCAAACATTTCTCCTTTCATGAACCTTGAAAGAGACTGTTAAGGTATTATTCAATAGTAGGTTCCAAAATTTCAATGTCAATACAACACATCAGCAGGTAGCAATATTGAAAACCACAGCTGCATCCTGGAGAAAAGTTAAAACAAATAATTCTTGAATGTGGTGATATGCAATGGATAAAAATAAATTCCTGGATGATTATGCTCATTTATGTTAGAAAATTGGTTACAAAGGTCAAAGACGGCAACGGAAAATGTTTTTTGTTTTTCTGTAATGATTCAGAACAATAAAAGGCACAAAGCCAAAAATAAAAGGGCATTTAAAACTTAAAAACACACAGGTGTTTTATCAAAGGAAAGCACTCAGAAACATAAGACTTCCATAATGTATCCGGCCCAGAAAAAGCTACATGTATTGAAATATTTATCCCAACGAGGGAGGGGGGGGTGTCAAACGTATTAAGGTGATTCCGCTAAAGGATCCGAGAAACAAAATTGTTGAAAATTAGTAAGCATGTGAATAACAAAAAAACTCACATTTTCAGTTAGCAGCAAAGGGTCTTTTACATTTTTTAGGATTTTGACGTCAAAAAGAAACTCGAAATGTGGCTGACTACCAGCAACAAGAATAAGTAATCTTTTAAACTAAAGGTAATAATTTACAAGGGAAAAACTCTTACCTAATTCAACCGGAAATAAATTAAACCATAATTAAACATAAAAGAAAAAGCCATTGGTTGGCGTCAGGGAAGGCATCCGCCAAAGAAATTCCTCACTGCCAAATCTAAGCCCCTCTGAAGGGTACCGTTAAAACTAAAAAAAAAGAAAGGAAAAAAAAGAGTAGAAATAGAACGTTAGAGGCCAAATAATTACTTATACTAGAGAATATAAATGCCGCAGTTATGATCACGTCCAAATTGGTCTTAAAGTTTTTCCGCTTGCACTAAAAAAAATTGCAAAACGACAATTTTCAACTTACGAAATGCAAGTGCTTTTATCAATGTAGAAAATGAAATAAGGATCCAAGACAGCCTGCCTTTATTTGCTGGTTGTTTAAGACAAATAAAAATAATATACTTTTCTTCTTCTTCTTCTAGCTTTTCCCGTCGCTGTGGCTGACACTAGCTTCTTCCATCTCAACCTGTCTTGGGCGTCAGTCGGCGAAGCGCCTACTCGCTTCATGTCGTCTTCTACACTATCACTCCATCTTCTCTTCGGACGTCCCCGCCTCCTTTTCCCCGGTATGACCATCTCCATTACTCTCTTCCCGACGTAATCCTCGTCCCTTCTTTGTACGTGTCCGAACCATCTCAGCCTTCCTTGCTGGCATTTGGCAATTACGCTTCCCAGCCCCAACGCTGCTCTGACTCTCTCCGTCCTGACATGGTCTTTTCTAGTCCACCCGCAGCTGATACGGTTCATTTTGATTTCAGCTGCTTCCATTCGCCTCTCTTGGTTTCTGGTCAGTGATAGGGTTTCCGTGGCGTAGATCATAGCGGGTTGCACGATTGCTTTCTGTAGCTTGCCTTTGACTTTTCTGGGGACTGTTGAGTCGCAAAGGACTCCGGTAAAAATAAAATAAAAATAATATACTGTATGGCCTCTTTTTTACTCACTGAAATACATCCTCACTAAAGTATTCAAAATTGAAAGGTTTTTTATTACATACAACCTAAAAATTATAATAACTTTTAAAACATTCCAGCCAGATATTATTACCAGGCCCACAAAGATAAAAATCGTGGAATAAAATAACAGTGGGGAATACTCCATTAAACGCTGTATAAATACAAAATATTCATTAATTATTTACTACTATGACAATTTCAGCAATATTATTTTCCAAGAACAGTAAAAAAAAGATAAAGATAAAGATACAAAGTGAAAGGAACCCTGAAGAGATTCATTAAAAACGAAAGAAATGAATTCGCTGTAGACTTTAAGTCAAATGAAGGAAAAAAGACTATTACATTTAATCCCTTTTTGTTCGATCCTAGTTGTTAAACAAGATAGATAGTAAATATTTCTGGCTATCTAACTTGAATCTTTAACATGAATTATTAAGGAAGGTTGAATAACTGAAAAATTACCAGAAAAAAGGAAATTTTTTGAAATCATACGAATACAACTAGAATTTTATGAACATAAATTAATAAGCGGTTGTTGAGTTAGCCATGTATTATTATATCGTTGTGCACAGGTATTTGCTAGATACCTGTATTAGAAAATTGTACCTTCCTAAAGAAAATGAGGCAAGACTGAAAACATACGTATTAAACTTGCACTTCTTCCATTAACACTGTTCTCACGAAGACCAACTGAGGTTGCCTTTTTTGTATTTTCCCTGGCTTTTGATACCATTTCTCACCAAAGTCGATTTCTTAGTTTGAGCAATTTACATATCCTGTAACTTTCAGGTCTTGAACCCATGAGTTCTAATGTGGCTTCAGGTTCTGTACAAATAACGTAGTTTGGCCAAGGAGTATATACCAGTATAAGCCAGTATATGCCATCATAAATGTGGCCTATATACCTAATGTTCCCCAACCATGCCATGAAATTCTATGTAGAGCAAATAGTGTTATTAATTCCTTGTAAAGAATCCCTATGAACGTATAAATATTTAGTCTATAGTTTTCAATTACCAAATAATATAATCTATAAAACTACATATTTATAAATGCATAAGGTAATGGTATTAAATAAACAAATAATAGAATTTATTCATCTATAAATGTATGGATATTTAGCACAGGGCAACAATTTTTTGGGACTCTCGTGTTTTCTTTCAAAATAAGTGTTTCTGGACCAATTTTTCGTGCTGAATCCAAAAATGATATCCATTTGTGCACACCAGGTCTATTTGTTGCGGAATAGGATTCCCTTTTTTTTTACTCAACCCTATTTCGTATGGTGGTTGGCGCCACCATCTCGGTTTTCTTCCGAATATTTTCCAAATGGAACCAGCTGTGAACTCAAAGCTTTTTGACTTTTATCGAGGCATATTTTTACAATTTTACTGCAATTTTCAAGCGTATGTGATGACCCAATCCAAGTTTATGGCCGTTTTGTCACTGAAGTTTTGGTCAAAGTTGGCACTCGGCCAACATGTGATTTTTTTGACTGTGAAATTGATGGCATCATTCTTTTTCATCATTCATTGAAAAATGCATTTAAAAAGTGATCAGATTCATTTCAGAGCCATTCTGTACAAAAATTTGGTTCATTCTGCGATTTAAATATTTTGGCCAAAATCGCCAAATTCCAATGGCCAATAAATATGATGATGTCACCGATCCTCTGATGACATCATTACCAAAATTTGTATTTTAATTTCTTTGTAGCATTGTTCTTCTGCCACCTTACCAGGTTTCAAGACTGCAGCTAGAATAGATCCTAAGATTTTAGGGGGCAGAATCCGTGCCCATATATTCACTGACCAAAAATGCACCGTATAGAATAGGATAAAATTAAGGCAAAGTTGGCGCCTGATCTTGTTGTCAAATGAGAGAGTATGCAAATAAATTAAAGCAAACCAAACGAGAGGAAAAATGAACAAGAGGCTTTTAAAAAAATTAAAACAAAATACTTACAAAAAGTTTTTTACAGTTAACTAAGGAGGAAATTTCCTTTTCCTTGACTTCCTTCTGTGTTTGATGTCTGGGCAGTCCCTCTTAATAGATCAGCAGTAATCAGCCATCATATTTACATCCCATCTGCCCTGATATCGCTGTTCCATCACTTTAATATCTTGGTGGAACCGTTCACCTTGTTCATCACTTATGTCACCCAGGTTATCAGGGAATCTGTCCAAGTGGCTGAACAAAAAATGGCCCTTAATACTCATATTGCAGCCCAATTTCTGGAATGCTTTCAACATATTTTTGACATGGTCTTTGTTGTCTACAGACTTTTTTTTGCTAAGGAAGTTATCAATAACACTGACAAATGTGTCCCATGACCCCTTTTGAGTCGATGAGGTCAAACTTGCAGCTGGTATGTCACCAAAGTCAGCATCATCACTGTTATTTTGACTCTCCGATAAATGTTTTATGTCTATGTCTTCACTTTCATGTCTCGTATAGTTCACAGAAAGAAGAGAATGAAAAGATTTCTGGAGGGCATCATGACTAGGTCGCCCATGAAAAATTGGCTGTGGAAGCTCATTTGAATGTGGTATTGGTGGAATTGCTGATGGTACACTGGGGTAAACAATTTTATGCCTATTTTTGGTACTATATCAAAATGTCTTTACCACACAAAAATAACAATCATCAACATGATTTGTTGGCTCTCGCCAAACCCTTGGCACTCCAAAATTAAGAGATCGTTTCTCTTTTGTTAACACAGGAATTGCAAACTTTGTGTGGAGCCCAGTTTTTGTCCTGATCAGCACGTAGAACGCCAAAGTATGCCAGATATGCCTTTTTAACGAAATCCGAGATTGCCTTTCTTTGAGATGGAAACGTGAATTGCCAACAAATATAACAGAAAGAATTTGGGTCGTTTTTACACCTCCTTCGTCTGCTTGCCATATTCAATCTGCATCACAAATAAATCGCTGAATAATTTCAAGCAGCAAACTATTCACAAATTGCTGAAGACCACTGACAAAGGAGTATTTGCATCATGTTGCCAAAAAAATCCTCTTAAGAACAAACTCTGTTGACAGCTGTCACACTTACACAACCGATCCATCTCTTCTCAGATCTCAAGTGGACACAGGAAACCACAAAAAATGCAACTGAATGACTGACTGACTGAAATGTCACCTTATTGTAAATACTCAGCCAATTAGTAATAATAGGGAAAACTGCTTACATACTATGTGAATGGCCCCATGACAGGATTAACAAGGAACCAAAGAAATCCAAAGGTCAATTGTGATTCAATCAGAATATCAGCATCAATTAGATGAAGAAGAATGGCAACAATCATATTTTAGCCCTCTTTATTGGTTTGAAAGGACATCCCATGACCAGAAGAAAGTTTTTCTCAATGCTAAAGCAGAATTTTTTATGAAAACTAGGTGTAGCATGGGCAGAAAAAACTAGACGTAATGGGAACAAATGGATATCATTTTGGGATTCAGCACGAAAAATTGGTTCAGAAACACTTTTATTTTTAAAGAAAACATGAGAGTCCCCAAAAATTGTTCCCCTGTGTAGTTTAAGTAAAAGTCATCGTACATGGGATACGGGGTACTATACTGGCAGAGGTTTAAAGCGCGTTCGAGAAAATTTCTGTATAATCAAGAACTGTTGTTTTTTTTAATTTTAATTGAATATCATTTACCGATCTTTTGTAAGAGCTGTTTACTACATTATTATACTCGATCGATTATGTACTGTGGAGATAGTGTTCAGCCTTTTAGATCTACTTAGCCACTTTGTCTCTCTTGGAAAAGAGACTTTGCAATTTTTATCTTTCATGTCCTAATATTTTCTTCCAAAGTATCAGTAATTAAATTTTAAGTAAAGAGATATTTTTAGGTAACTAATCTTATGTATTTTATTCTTTATATTGGGACTAATCTCAATATTATGATACGCTTTTTTTCGAAAACGAGTCAGATCATCTCAAAAATCTTCTTTGTTATTAAAAGGTCATTCATTTATTTCGTTCGAGGTTGTTTAATAAAGTACAGCACATAGTTTGCTAAGCATGTGGTTATTAGCAATTTGACAAGCTAGTTTATTTATTTATTGTTATTGCAGTCAGTGTCTTCTTTTACTATTGTTTGTTGGTTAGTTTACATAACAGCCTCTAACTGTAAATAAGGTAACCCAAAGAACAACTGTTTATTTTTAAGGTGATTTTTAATTGTTAGAATTATAGATCAAGGGTTCGCAGAGAACACTTGTTAATAATATTTTTGTAATAGTTAAGTTGTTTCAAGTATTTTTCTTTGTTAACATTTTTGTTATCTAAATTTTTACAAATTGATTTTAATAGTTAGTTGTAAGTAAGAAATTGTTGAGTACCCTGAAATGTTACGTGAAATACAACTGATCATAAAGACGAAAATTTAAGAAACTCTGTTTTCTTAGAGTGATTCTGTACGTTATAAGCTATCTTCGAAGGAGTGCGACGGTGTAAAATATCTCCAGCACATTGTGCCCAATACCAACATAAAAGGTAGTATAACCAGCAAAAACGATGATGAACTGGAGTGATTTAGCCGGAAGCTCAGTGCTGTGAGGAAGAACCTTGCCGAACTCCAGCGTTTAATGAATATTCATCAGATGTAATTCTATCAAGTATAACACGCAGTTTACGGTCTGAGAGAAAGGGCTGCATTACCTTTCCACAAACCCCATAACAAAAAAAGCATATGAAGCAAACCAACTAACTTCAAAAGCACGAAAAACGATAACATTTGTAAACAGTACTTCTTCCAGATACCTTGGTCGATTCGATCCAACTTTTTTCATCTTATTTTGTATCGAAATCATAAAAAGTCTTTGATTTTTTCTAAAAATTTCAACAAATTCGAATTTATATTTTAGGCGCAAAATCGAGAGCTGTTATCCTACTCTACTTTCAAATTTATTCGAATAGTGAATGCTAGCCCCGTCTTTCTTTGAAAGCTTGAGCCCTTTTTCTTCCTTTGACCTGGGTGTCATTCTTTTTAAATCCTTATTTGCCAAATCTTCCCTAAATACAACGGTAAATATCGCTAAAGCGAATCGGTTGTTAACGTGGAGCTTTTAATGTGTTTTTCGTGATATTAAATCCGATGTTATCATCAAAAATTCCTTCTTGAGCACAACAAGGTATTTTCGAGTTCTCTTTCAGATTAATTTACTAATACGTCCTTCGTGTGTGTTCCATATTTTGTCTGCTTAGCAGGTATTAGCACTGAATTAGCACTGAGAAATATATTAAATAATGTTTTGCTGCTTAGTTTACAGTAAAGGACACAGCTCCTGCAGAATATGTTTTCATGCAACAGTCAGAAATTATGAAACAGCTAGAAAAGAACATGATTCATTCAGAATATACTGTAACACAAGGAGGAGGCTCCACAATTTAGACTAGCAATAGGCGACCTAATTGAGGCTTCTACATATTGTTTACTCATATGATCGAGTTATCTGTTGTCCATTAATGCATACCTCAATTTGGAAAAGTTTGTTTTTACCTTGAAGAAATAAGGAGAATAAACGATTAAAAGCAGGTTTTCATTACAGCAAATTTTTGACACTCTCTTGCCCGACTTATTACTGTATTTTCCTGTACTCCACCGCCTGTGACTTGCTTAGCACTTGTGCTCCTTGATGCCATGTTAATAACTACCGAATAAATGATGAACCAACGACTCATCGTGCCAGACGATATTGTAGTCAAGTCTGTTCAACTGATGAATTAAGTGTTTTGCCTATTAGATCACCCCCCATCCCCCCAAAAAAGTACAATGACACACGCGACAAAAACTAGCCTCGATATCTTGTCGGTTAAACTGTACATTCTATGGTCAGCGTTACTACCCTCTTGTGTCTGTCTAACCTTCAGATTAGCCACATCTGTTTCCTAACACATTAGGATAACCAAGGTATTTTTCTTCATTTCTTTATTGTCAGTAATGAACTGTGGCTAAATGTATTTTGATAAACCAGACTATTTATAAGCTTATTACTAATAAAAATCCTGATTATTTTCAACATTTCATGCTAATGGTTTAATGCGACCACTTTAGTTTCCGAAATCAGAAACTACAAATGACAGTGTGATATTGAAGTAAGTGTCTGCAAAAGAAGCAAACGTTTACTACAAAACAATGTCATGAATAGAAAAAACGGAAAAAAATTTCTTAGTCTGATAGATCATAGAACTCTTCATATTTTCACCCTAAAAATTGAAGTTTTATAATCCTTTTGACATTCTGCATAGCAATATTTCAGTTGGCACATGCTAATGGATGTAATTTCATAAAATTTGTTTCTCTTTTAACGCCTTCTAATATCGGTGGAAATTTCAGCACGTTTGATTTTATTACAAATATTTAAAAATAAGCAAAAAGTCTAATGGTCACATTTCAATGAAAGCAGAGCGTTCTGGTCTAGCGTGAAATAACTGGATTCCTAAAATCCTACTTGCAAATTTGTAATTTCAATCCTAATTAGATTTGAACTAATTATGTAAGGAGCCATAGCTTTCCAGTTGGAGTAGTTGCTTTGAAAGAAAAAGGTTCTTAATTTTAGTTTGGTTTTTAGGGGCATAAAGTCCCAATGTAATTTAACTAGTTCACTTAGGACTTAAATAGGCAGCTGTTTATGAGCACTTAACGAAAATGTAGGCTAACTGAGAAATATCTCTCTGGAAGGTTTCTTCCAGTACGCTTGGACCATGTATGAAATATAAAGCTTGTTTAACTGTGGGATTTTTAACTAGCCCACTGTACATCACCAGTCACCTTCTATTCATTCATTTATTAATTCTTTATAGTTCCTCTCAAGAACTAAGTCTTCTTATCTTTTACTGACAGATGTAAGAAGAAATGATATATCATATAAATAAATTCTGTCTTATTTATCATTGCCTTGTTCATTTAACTTTTTGTCAATTCCAATCGCTAATTTCTTCTTTCTCCAACGACCGCAAGTATGTTACAGGAACAATACTGAAATTGTTTTTGGAAAAGCATTCATTTCCAGGACGAGCAACAGATTTGAATGTTTCTTTAAACTGAACTACTACTTATTTCTGGAAGCCTCTTTTGCCTATTTTATATGGTCAGTATATATTTTCCTGAGGGATATTGTTACATTTCTTGTCCTTTAATTTATTTTGATGTTTTAAAACGCCACAACTTCTGCTATTTTATTTTTAGCTACAATGGGGTAACTCTTTGCCAGTGCAATCACTGAATTTCGGATCAGAGGAAATAGTGCTTTCATTTCATTTAAAACTATCATACAATATCCTGGTAAAACTAAGCAAAGAGAAAAAGGAGTAGGAAAGTTAGATCTGCAACTGAAACCTAAAATGTTACTTTTTGGCATTTTTGTCGGCAAAGATAACGTAAAAGAGATAAAACAGGGAACTGTGCTGGATAACAAAGAGAGGCCGAAAGGCTGCATTTGCTATGGCACGGTTATTTTCATTTCCGGTTATATTTGTGAGGAAGAATTACGGTGAGTTCTACAAACTTAACCTGAGTATTTTTCTGATGTAATCAATTGGAAAATAAGCAGCTGTCTGTTTAGTTCCCTCCAAATCATACTTTCATCCGAAGTTGATTTCAATGCAATGGTTGGTAAACCAAATATTTTAAATGACCCAGGCTTTGTTTTTGTACAAGATCAATCTGTTGAAAAGCAACTGACATGTAGTATTTTAACTTATCTTCCTGTCGATTTCATAGATAGCGACAAAATAAATAAATAATGTAAATAAAGTAAAAATAAGTATGTATTTTACAGAGGTGTGATCTCTCTGTAAAGTACATACTCATAGGGTCCCCCTAGAACACTGTTAGATATTATATATTACGTCATACGTGACACGTGACACGTTCTCTCTATTGTTAGTTTTTCGCGCCATTTGTATATTTCTCTCATTCATGAATAGACTACGAACGAGACGACACGCGCTCTAATCTCTGAGTGTTTTATATGGGCCACCGAGCCGGATTTTTGATTTATGATTTGAAATGGCTACTAAAGTAGAAAAGACGAGAACTAAATACAACGCAAGCAAGGCAGCTCTTGAAGAACTATTTAGGAAAACCCTTGCTGAAAAACATGAAACACAAGAAGAAAAAGATGAAGTTAC